>CAUZXS010002626.1:0-111399 GCA_963585895.1 Sepioteuthis lessoniana | reverse complement strand
CTTTTTTCTCTTTTTCTTCTTTTTTCTCTTTTTCTCTTTTTCTTCTTTTTTCTCTTTTTTCTTCTTTTTCTCTTTTCTTCTTTTTTCTCTTTTTCTTCTTTTTTCTCTTTTATCTTCTTTTTCTCTTTTTCTTCTTTTTTCTCTTTTTTTCTCTTCTTTCTCTTTTTCTTTCTTCTCTTTTTCTTTTTTCTTTTCTTTTTTCTTTCTCTTTTTCTCTTTTACTCCTTTTTTCTCTCTTTTTACTCCTTTTTTCTCTCTTTTACTCCTTTTTTCTCTCTCTTTTACTCCTTTTTTCTCTCTTTTACTCCTTTTTTCTCTCTTTTACTCCTTTTTTTTTCTTTTACTCCTTTTTTTTTTCTTTTACTCCTTTCTCTTTTTTACTTTTTCTTTTTTCTTTTCTTTTTTCTTTCTATTCTTTTTTCTTTCTTTTTCTCTTTTTCTCTTTCTTTTTCTCTTTCTTTCTCTTTTTTCTCTTTTCTCTTTCCTCTTTTTTCTCTTTTCCTCTTTTTTCTCTTTTTTCCTCTTCCTTTTTTTCTCTTTTTTTCTGTTTTTCTCTTTTTCTTTTTTCTTTCTTTTTTCTCTTTTTTTTTCTCTTTCAACAAAGCCGTAATATCGCGCTTGTAGCGCGGGTATCCCTGACCCTCTCTCGCCACTCCTCCCTATCGTTCATCGCCCTAGGTAGGTCTTCAGGACAACAATCCTGTATCCTCACATAGCTGCTGAATGTACGTCGAGCTGGTCGTCCTGCTTTTGCGCGGCCCATGTGTGGGGATCCATAAGAGTACATCTCTTATGAGTTCATCTCTGCTTCTCCAGCAGAGTCCTGCAATGTCTGGTTCGTCTAACTTGAATAGTTTTCGTGATAGGGGGCAGGTGGTCGTACAGTTGGTGTCTTGTGGGGTGTTGCTGCCAGGACTTGTTCAGGATTGCACGCAGCATTCTTGTGTAATTGCCATTTAGTTTCTTCTCCAGCCATTTTGTTAGCGTCCATGTAGAGCAGCCATATAGCAGTATCGATGTGACCGCTGCCTGGAAGAAACTGCGTTTCATTTTATCGGTTAGGTCTGATTTCCATATAATCGATAGCCTATTGATAGCTGTCCATGCTTTCGTTAGCCTCGTTTCGATATCCTTTTCGGTTGATTCTACGCTGCTTCCTAGGTACGTGAATTTGTCTACTAGTTTAAGTGGGGTTCCTTCTAGAGTGGAGATGTCCCCCGTTTGGTTATAGCACATATATTCCGTTTTGTGTGCATTAACATAGAGGCCTATGCTTGCTGCTGCTCGTTCCGAACTATGCAGAAGAGTTTCGGCTTGGTCAGGTGTATTTGCCAGTATCGCTATGTCATCGGCGTAGTCGGCATCGGTAATTGTTGTTGCGAGGTATCTTCTGCTTCTTTTCTTCGTCAGTTCGAAGCCATTCTCTTTGATTTTGTCAATCGATGTTCTAAGTACGTAGTCTAGACAAATGATAAAGAGGTACGGGGCCAGCGTGTCCCCTTGTAGTACTCCTGCTACAATGTCAAAGTATTCTGTGTCTCCATCCGGTGATCGTACTTTTACTTTAGTGTTTCTATAGAGAATCGTTATTGCCGCTACGGTTTCTTTAGGTATGCCGTACGCTAGTAGGATTTGTTCCATCTTTCCTCTGTGAATGGAGTCGAAAGCCTTGGTAAAGTCGACAAATATTAATGTCGCTTGTAGGTTCTTTGCCCGTACACCTTCAAGGATTCTGCGGATGGTTAATATTTGTGAGGTCGTGGATCTATTTCTTCGGAAGCCATTTTGGTTTTTTCTAAGTATGTTGTCGATTTTGGGTTTTATTCGGTTTCGTAGTAGGGCATTGTAGATTTTGGCAGCTATGGATGTAAGTGTTATGCCTCGGTAGTTTTTGGCTAATCCGAAAGGATGAAGACCAAAATTCTTACAAAAGAAAGTAATGCAACTGAAAAAGAGCAAAAGAATTCAAAAAAGTTTTTTACGTTTTCACTTGAAGAATTTTCAGACAGACATCGTTGTACAAATCTATCAAATATTTCAAGGATAGCTACGACAAAAAAAAAAAATTGTTATTTGTGACACTCATATTAAAAAGACATTTTTTCCCTTTCTCTCTCTTGATTCTTCCATGTTTAATAAATATCAGGTCTTCGGAATTTACTTAAAGATAATAATAATAATAATAATAAAAAAATAAGTGTGGGATAAGTAGTTATTTTCTTGCCAGGCGGAAGGAAGAAGCTGATATATTCACAGGTCCTTGGCTGCGACAATGCGGAAAAAGATGGGAAATTGATTATAAAATAAAGATTAAAGGCGTAGAAAGATGAAGAAAAAAACGAATAGCAAATAGTCTAAGAGAAAAATGGCGGTTAATCTGCTTCAGCCTCGTTTACAGTTTTCATCGTAGCTTTTTGGTATATGAACAACGGGTAAAGTATATATTATATATTTTATTGACATGTATGGATGTTGTCAAGATGGGTCTCTATCATTATATATATATATATATATATATATATATATAGCTGAGCTGAGCCATTTAATGGTTTGTGCTGACTCACCCATCTCATATCGATTTGTTACTTCACCATCATTTTTAAATGCTTACAATATCACTGAATATGTTGGGTGGGGAACAAGGCAGCAATACAGATTCGTAGTGCATTCTTCTGTTTTGCCTTCGATAATGCCTTGTTTTCAAGCTTCTATTAATTTCACATCCCCACCCAACAAAAGAAAAAAAATTGACTTCTATCAATTTTCATAATACTGTATGTATGTATATATATATATATATATATATATATATATATATATATATATATATATATATAGTGTGTCTCTATCTATCATTGAATGTTACACTTCATTTCTGCCTATTTTATTGTGGTTCTGTTCAGTACCAGACATTGGCATCATGGTTAGGGTTCGCCAATGGCCCGGGAGACCTGGGTTCAATCCCAGGTTGAGTCATACCAACGACACCAATAATGGTACTTGATGCTATCTTGCTTAACACTAAACATTATAAGGTAAGTATCAAGGGTAAAGTGGAGCAATCCAGAGAAAGAAGTAGCGCCCTCCCCTCCACCTTGGTGTAGTAGCTATCGAAAATGGAGCCTCCGGGTCAACATCAACTAAAGGGAGACAACTTTACTTACTCACTTAACGATGAAAAATAAAAGCCTCAAAGTTTTTAGACACAAATATTCACCTTTTTTGTTAAACAAGATCAATTTCAAATATAAAAGCCACATTTTAAAATATCTTCCCGTCAACTCTCTTTCTTGCCTACAGTAAAATTATTTTCGTTTTCTTCCACAACTTCCCATTCCAACTCTAATGATTCACCTCTCCTCCACAAGATGGTTTAGGTCGGAGTCAAAAGTACCTGGTATTGGAGAAATACTGTGACGTCTTTGTAATATAATGGCCGAGGGATTTCGTCTCATGCCTTTGGGATTAGTTAGACTGAGAACCTTTTGGCTCAGTGCATGGGTTCACGTGGGCGGGCGGAGCGGACGTGTCACTCAGATGTCACAATAGCCCAGATGGGAAACGGGGTTACAGAGTGCGGGTGACGTCACGCACCGGAAACGCATGGAGGATTTTGAGATTTTGAAAAGTCAGTGAGTTGAGACTAGACACCTGACGAGAAGGGTCGACTTTCACGGCTCGCAGAAGCCAGACGAATTTGCGCGCTACGGGCGCCGCACTGAAAAAAAAAAAATAGAAAGAATGTGTATCTCTCTCCTTATGTCGAAGAACCTTTAAACACAAAGTTAATAAAAAAAAAAAATTCGTACCTGAACTAAGAAGTGTTTTTCGTGTTTCGAGATTCCTATGTTCTATCTTTATGGACATTCGATGTAAGTTTCACGCATAACCATATCATGGCTATGGTACATCTTGAATTCATTTCATAAAGAAGTTAATGAACTTGTACGAAGGTTTAAATGCATCAATGATCGACGGAAATGAAATCTGTCTTAATTTAACTACTTTTCCCATCCTCTCTCTCAATAATATATATATATATATATATATATATTATCATTCACAGACGGTTTCGTTCTATCAGAACTCTTCAGTGTGGCTAGACACGTAGGACGCTCGAAGCCGAGATCGAAACCCATTCAACATAACGTTAGACTTAATCTCAGACCGCTCGGCCAACAAGTTTGCAAAGGGAATTTTTAAGGTATTATGTAGCAGCAGCCATTTGTTTACATTTTTATACCCTATCGGCTACCAGAGTGCTCAATTATTTCGAAGAGCTTTGCATTATGCGAGCGGCGGCCGAAAATTCCTTCGCCAGATTGCTCAACCCCCATGGGGGAGCGTATATATTGACATCCACAGATATATATGTGTGTGTGTGTGTGTGTGTGTTCGTTGTCACCACTTTGGCTAATTTGACTTGTTTAGGTAGGAATTTGTTCTACAATTGTTGGCATTCACTTATTCCAATATATAAGTGGAAAAGTGGATAAATCGAAACACCTGAAATAAAGACGAAATGTTTTTGAATCCGTTGTCAAAAAGACTTTCTACGAAATATCACTTTGAATCTGTCGTGTTTCAGTCTATCCTTTTTCCACATCTTGTCGGATTTACCAAGTCTACCATCTCTCTTTCTCTCGTACGTTATATTCCCGAAGATAAAACTAGTGTGTGGAAAGACACACACACACACACACACACACACACACACACACACGTGTGTGTGTGTGTCTCCACACGCTGGTTTTATCTTCGTGAATATAACATCACTTTGTAGACATAAACCTTATAATAGGATTGAATTGTAAGTTACATAATTTAAATTTTTTTTTTTTTTTTGGCTGGCTCAATTCTATTAGTCATAGGACAACCTCTCATCAGATATATATTCGGTGAGAGAGGTAAAGATTGCCACACACTAGTCTTATTCGATAATGCATTTAACCTTTTTCCAGTGTCCAGCATTGGTTTATTTTGTGCAGAAACCTTGCAAGGCTCTGAGACGATTTTGAGAATATTCTCTTGTCTACTCTAAAATAGTCGAAAAAAGAATTTGAAGAGTACAGTTTAAAATATCTCAAAGCGGCCATTGGTAATAACTGCCGAAGTTTCAATTATTTAATCTTGGTTTTTGCAGATTGCATTTATAGCTTTTTACCTTTTTTAGAAAAGTTGAAATAAAGACTAAATTCAAATCGTTTGGTTTGGTTTTTATGGCATGTCAACCATTGTTAGTTATTCAAGATCAATTCCTTTAAAAGATAAGTATTGAATATACAGGATTTGGTTTGGTTAAGTTTCATGACAGCGACCATAATAAATTATTTAATGGTAAATCCTTTTATTTTATATATATATATATATATATATATATATATATATATGAGAGAGAGGATTTGATTCGGTTATCAACTATTGTTGGCTATTTAATGCCAAATTCTGTTTTTTACATATGTTTAAGATATGTAAAATGTCTAGACACAGTTAAGTGATCTATCAATTAACCATTCTATTTAGCATTAGTAAAAGTTAAATGGTTCCATGTTCTGATATCTAACACTAACAATTCAATTGAGCATAAGTTATTTGTTTGCACTCGGTTTAGAAGTAAGTTCTAATTAATTCATAGATAGGACCCTACCAGGTGCAACCTCACCGGGCCACAGTGGACCTGGGAGTGAAAGCAATGAAGGAGTACTCCGCATTCCCCAAAGCTCCGGCATTACTTGAACCTCGACATCATTGTTTAATGTCATATATTAAGACACTCGTTCTTACCCCACTGCAGAGATTCTGTCGGTGCATTCTACAACCCCAGCCGACGGGGCTAGCACATCTTTTAAAAACCGCCATGTTCATAAATTTGCATTTGATTGTGAAAAATGGCGGAAGAGCTCTCAAAGTAGTTGGATTTACCTGACTGAATTCAGTTTTCTTACTTCTAGACAAATTACTATGACAAGTTTAAAATCTCCGTTTGCCCTTATATTTACCCTTAGCTAAACGAAGAATAACTGGATTTATTTCTTATAAAGATATTGGAGCAGTAAAATAATTTGGGATTTTAGTTAATTATTTTAGTAATACGTTTTTTGTTAAATTTGTAATTCAACGTTGAGGTTTTCGATTTGTTAAGGTCAAGGCGAATAAACCTTATTTTGTGTAGACAGGGTTTTAGGGATGAGTTGTGGTGAAGGCAGTAGTTGAGGAATAGTTGAAAGAACATATATAAAAGATTCAAGGCAGCAGGGAAGTCAAAGAGCAAGAGGAGCCACAGATGAGGCCCCGAAGGAGGTGGCATCCGGGGCAGCGGTGAAGAAATGACTTTGTCGTTGTCCTTTTCGCAGGGCAATTCTTGTTGTTGTTTTTTTTTCTTGTTTTTCTTCTATCTCGTGACTTCTATGAAGGGGTAGTGGCAAATAAACTTTCGTTTGAAGGGAATCGGTGGACGGTATCTTGTCTTTGTCTTTTATCACGGTAAGGTTACCACGGGGTCTGACTGAAACCTAAGGAGTAGGGTCATACCCATAGTCAGTGTGGTATGAAATACAATCAGACTCGTCGTGGATTTGAATTTTAGTCGTTTCTTGGCCGAATTAAAAGGATTTTAGGAACTCCAGAGAGATAGGAAAGAGACGTGTAAGCTAAGAAATAAAAATCTAATTTGTAACTGAAAAATTCGCCTATAAATACTGATGAAATGTTTTATTTTTAACTGTTTCTTTTCAATTTTAGTATGTGTAAAAAAAAAAAAAATAGAATTGTATCCTACAAGGATGAAAATATTTAAACATTGTTATGAGTTTTAAAAATTATATGAATTTATACTTTTACTGCTCAGTGACAGAACTATATATTTTGATTAATAATTTTCAAAAAATCAATATAGTGATGATTAGAATTTTTATTTACTCTTTAAAAAGAATCAAAGAATTCATGTATTATAATAATTCATGTATTATAATAATTTTTTTATTTAGTTAAAATATTTTGAAAAATGTAACTATAAACTTGTAGATAGTTTGAAAGATTCTTTTCTGAATATGACAAATCTTTATTTAGTTCTTATTTTCTTGTTGAGTAAGGGATAAGATGTATTCGTTTTTTTGTTTTTTTTTTTGGGGGGGGGGTAACCCTACGAAAGTGTAATCCCCAAAAATTCAAAACGGAGTACTTATTTTAGTTGAAAGATTTTGTGTATTAAGATGAGGTTAGGTTAATTCTAGGAATACTTTGTTACCTTTTTATTTTTTTTTTTTTTAACAGAAGTATTTGAGTTATACAGACTAAAAATGAACGTAGTTTATTTTGAGGAATATAAAATTTTTAGTTATCAATAAACAATTTATCTGATCTTTTTTTTTTTTTTTCTTTTTTACTCTCTAAAAATATATCATAAGTGGGTATATTGAAAAGAAGTCGGGAAATGAAAGTGAAGATTTTAGTTTAATTTATCTTTTTTTTTTTTTTATTTGCTTGCATTTGTTTTTTTTTATTTGCAGTTTGTACTAAATTACAGAACAATGCATTTTTAATATGAAAATTAAATTTCGACAATGGAATCTGATAATTAAATTTAGTAGGGATTAAGACCGATGTCGTACGAGCTATTCGTACTAATCAAAGACTGAAAAGTTCCAAAAATCAATCAATTGATTGTTAATAATTAAACTGTATCGATTAACCAGTAAAAATCAAAAAGTAAATTTGTATTTTTCCTAATTATAAATATTAAGTGTATGTGCGATTTAATTATCTCATCGAGTTCTGAATCGACTCGTCCAAAGCAAAATAGACAAGTACTTGATACACATTCATATTCATATATATATATATGTGTGTGTGTTGGTTGGTTAGGTTTTATGTCCACCTTTCTAGTTTATTAAATGCCAAATCCATTTTTATACTTTTATACAAATAATCGGTTCTTTCAAACAATTCAGTTTTGCATTAGTACGCTATTTAGTTCTATTTGATCGATAGTTTATGCCCTATCAGGTGCTACCGCTTCGGGCCACCGTGGGCTTAGGAGCGATGGCAATGAAGGGATGCTCCGCATTCCCCAAAGCTCCAGCATTATTGGAACTTCATCAAATTTAGTGTCATAACAGGTCACTCGTTGAGGAATGCAGAGAAGTCGGTGTATTCTACAGCCGTGTGTGTGTGTTCATATAGTTATACTTGCGTGGATGGATGGATGTACATATATTCAGGCCTCTTAAGATTTGTTCGGATAAGATTAAAAGCGAATTGGAACATTAACAAAACTGTTAATGAATTGAGGAATTGCATCAAGCCACTTGCCCCTTCTCAATGACTAGTTTATGTTAGCTAGCAAGTGTTATATTTTGACCCGGCCAAAAATGCCATTCAAGGTGATGCACCGGAAGGAAGTGACACATTCTGATGGCAGTTATGAGAGGAAATCGCGTGGGTGGAAATTAGTTGATGAAATGGGACGAGCTAAAAAAAAAAAATTCCCATGGTACACTACAGAGTGATGCACCGGAAGAGAGTGACCTCTGAACTGCATGACAGTTATTTCCGCTTGATGACGATTAAACATTCGATTTCAAAGATCGAGTGGGCATCGAACGATTATATAATTGAGATGAGTTCGACGAGCCAGAGCAGTTGCCAGTAGAATTCCAGACAGCTAGAGACCAGATGTGGTAGGGAAAGCCACACCCGGCCGAGGGGGCTCTCGGATAACCCGATGGAGTTTGGGGTCCAGAGAAGATGCTGATAAGATGCAATAAAGAAAGCCAGCATCCAGCAGTGGGCCCTAGGCCTCTGGTTGAGCAGCACTAGAGAACAAGGACACAACGTGACGGTCATAACAGTGGGGTCAAAATGTTACAGTTTATGTTCGATCTCCAGCTCCCTCTCACATGCAAACCTTGAACAACCCTTTCGAACCCTTGCAATAAAGTGAGAGGTAAAATATTTTTATAAAGAATTCTTCGCTCGTCTTTCTTCATTTTGTTGTTATGCAGATGAGTATATAACACAAGGAGATCTAATCAAAAAAGTCTGATTGCCGATATGGTTTTTTTCCTTTGTTATACGCTGTTATAATCCGGTTATTTGGAGGTGCCCGTGGTGTAATGGTTATCGTTGTTGGAAATGGACACGGTGACACGAGTTCAAATCATGGACGAGACTGCATTTCACAAAGCACTAATACCTTTGGGAAAGGTATGAATCCTATAATTCTCCCTCCAGCTATGGGTAAATAGTAGGACAGACTGGGTTCTTCAGCCTTGGTGAGGCAACTTGTCTCAGAAGGAAAACTCTGAATTTAAACCTGTTAAACTCCAATTGTGTCATATCCTGCCCGAGCAGAGGGGTTGGTAATATATATATATATATATATATATATATATATATATATATATATATATATATATAATGCGGTTATGGTTCGAGCTATATTTACTACTTGAGCAGTATTTCGCTCTATTCATAAGGATGTGCTCCTCATCTTCCAATAAATCAATTTCATTTATAAATTTACATTTTGTTGTATTGCCTCTTGCATAGGGCGCACTTTCCAACGCTTTGATGTTAAACAACATGTTTCAAGAGATATTCGTAACCACACATCCGGGCATTCAAAACTGCACGATTCTGCTCTCTCTGTGAGCATTATCCTTGGTTTTTTTGGTGTGGGGGGGTACCAATAATTTTCGGGGTTTTTATCCCCTCCCCCATCTTTGCCCAAATTGACTATCTTCATTGTAAACAAATCATTAATTTCACCTGGTTTTAAGTAGGTTCTCATAGAGTGAATGTTGTGTTTTGATGTTACGCGCCTGTTGATGCATGGCTGTGTTTTATTGTAGTGTGCGTCTGGGTCGGTAAATGTGGCTAGTTAGAGCTTCCAAGATATCATAATCTCCCCCCAAAAAAATGTTTAGGGCTTCATGCTCCCCTAACATTGTATGTTTTCTTAGAATTTAGGGGAATAGTGTTTTGTGGCCTTGCAAAGAGCTAGGACGAAACATCCAATTGTCCTGGAGGCCATTTATATTTAACTTAACAAGCCTTCTCTATGCAAGCAACCCCCCACCAAACACTTTGAATTTATTAGAATTCTCTTGCTTGACTTAAGATGGTTTTAATTTTTTTTTCTTGCTATCATTTTTCACCCTCTTTTAATTAATCTTATTTAATTGTTTTTGAACGACTTCTGAAGGTTGTCGCTTGACAAATCTCGGATGAAAGGAGCCTTGCGATTTCCATCGTTGTTTTGCGTGTCTTTAAGTATTTGTCGTCTTAAATTTACATGTACCAGAGGGACGTAATGGTTGCCACTAGCGTAAAGCAAGGCTCTTCAAATGAATTGAGCTCTCGGTAGCCGTTAAGTGGATATATGTAAACAAAACAAATGTGATACATAAGCGTTTAGATTTCCTTCGCTTAGACTGGTTTACTCGTGAGTGGTAGAATCTTGGATTGGCGTGTCAGCTAGATTTCGATCCCAGCTTCGGGAATCTACCTTGTGTAGCCACACTGAAGAGTTCTGATAGAACGAAACAGTCTGTCGTGGATGACACACACACACACACACACATATATGTATTACTCACAATACATAATGTGTGTGTGTGTGTGTGTGTATATATATATATATATATATATATATATATATATATATATATATATATATAACGTGATTCTAATCTAGGCGAGGCAACCGGTCTAGGAATAAGAAAGTCTGACTTTTAAGTGTCGATCATAGAATCTCTGGTCCTTTTATAAGCTATTCTTATGTCATCTTTCCGATTTCTCATGACGATTCATTCTCTTAATGACAGTCCTCTTGACAATGGGATTCTTCCTTGGAACTGCCCTTCCTTTTTCTATATAATCTATAGTTCCAGAAGAAAGGATCGATCTTAATATGAACCAAGTGCATAAGTTTAATTTTTTTTTTTTTTAAATTTAAATGACTTGTTTTAATATGGCTAATGTGCCCTACAATTTTTCCTTGATTGGCGAAAGAAATTCATGATTTTTCCTTGGTCATTTAAGAAACGCAAATGGCTTCATGTTAACGAGTTTTCTTTATTCTTTTACATGGGATGGAAACTGGCTTACTTTACCTAACATGTCTGTGGCTTGCCTTAATTTTTAGACTGTAAAAAAGACATGATGTCCTTTCTTAAGGGTTTTTCTTTTTGCATATAGTCCAATCAAATACGTATAATTTTCAAACAGATCTATTTGACCCATAGATCACACCCTAACAGACACTACCACTCCAGTTCAGAGTGGATTTGGGAGTAATAGCAGGGGGAACTTACTCTCTGCAGGGAATACAACATATTCTAAATCCCACCGTTGGATCCATAAAGGTATTTTTTAGATCTGAAAACAATCATCTTAGTTTAATTTTAATCAAAGGAATAAATAATGAACCTTTATATCTTGACCCAGTTGGCTGGGGCTGTAGAATAAACCGACTGCATCTCTGCAGAGAAGTAAGACACCCCCAAGGAATGTCCTGGATATAATATTAAACAATCTAACCAAGAGTGATAGCACCTGATTGGGTCCAATCTAATGGGTCAGAACTTTGACATTTAAACTGTGCAGTCAAATGATCTATTCTAAATTAGATAGTTAGAAATAGAACTGTCTGGCTATTTACCTGTGTAAACAAATGGCAGGGGTTTAATGGAATTCTTTGTGATACATAGTAATGTCTGTAACCTCTTAACTGTGAATAAGCAAATGTGTAATGTTGAATAGAATTGTGCTAATTTGCAATACCCGTAACTTTTTAACTATCTATCTAAATAAAATTGTTAGAATTTGAAACCATTTGAGAAAATAAATGATAATACTAAATAGAACTATTTGTATTTAGAATATTTGGAACCATTTAACTATGTGCAAGCAAATTACTTCTGACTCATTTGAAATAAGATTACCTTCAAATTATTGGAAAATATTTAATTTCATGCAAATAAATGAACTCTGACTCGTTTAAAAATGTAATCTAAAAACCATACATTTGAAAATCTTATCTAAAAAGTATTTGTCATTAAATAACCTACAATAAACCCAAATCAAATCCTGTATATTTTTGCCCAGTCGGCTGGGGCAGTAGAATACACCGACTGCTTCCCTGCTGAGGGGTTAATACCCCCCTCCACAAACGAGTGTCCTGGATATGACACTAAACAATCTGATGGTGATATGTAATGCTGAAGTTCTGAGGGATGCGAAATACCCTTGAATTGCCATCACTCCCAGGTCCACTCTGGCTCGGAGTGGTAGTACCTGATAAGGGTCCTATCAATGGGTTAAATAGAACGAAACTGCATACTTGTGCTGAACTGAATTGTTTGAAAGATAATTGTTTGACTAAATTGAATAGCTTGAAATGTTTTGACAATTAAACTGTGTAATTACATTTAAACTGCGTACTTATGCGGAACTGAATCGTTTGAAATGGGACTGTACTTACGCTAAACTGAATTGTTTCATATAGAACTGTTTTGGATGTGTGGAGAGAATCTATATTATACTAAACTGAATTGTTTGAATAAAAATGGATTTTGTGTTAAATAACCTACAATGGTTGATATGCCATGAAACCTAGCCAAACCTTTAGATCTTTCTGTAGCATATAAAAATTCATTTAAGTTTAATTTGGAGATAGTATTTTTTATAAGTGAAAATTCTGACTACTCAGAAATGGCGGGTTTTGGTCTGGCTGTGGATTTTGATGCAGTGCGTATTCAGTCTTCCGGCTTATTATTTAGTTTCCATAAACAGTCTCATCTTTTTACATAAGACTAAGAAAAATGTGGTGGGGAAAGGTAGAAATTTATATCAATTGGGAAATTCTGGCATATAGGTTAAGGGCAATCCCATTTCCGGTAACACATGTTTTCACCTCGCAACAAAAAGTCTTCAGCTTTTATGATTTCCTTACCTAACCATAGCATCTTTTGAGTATTATGTGGCAATAAAGTTTCCTGAAAAAAAATTCCTGTAAAGCTTTGTGATTCGTCCTTTTTTTTTCTTTCTTAACCTTTTCGCAGACGGGTAATTCTTTTAAATCCTTGTGGAGTAAGCGAATTATTTTCTATTGACTACCATTGAATTGATCAACGTGCAGCCAATGGAAAAAATGCCTTACATTGACCTACAATGAAATTACAAAAATGTCGCTCTGCTTGTACACCGTTGGTGACAAAAATGAACGCACACCCTACAAGAGTCAAGTTTTTTTGTTCTTTTTTTCCAGGTTCATAACTTATTGTGTTTAAGGCGACTCAAGAATTCTGTTGAAGAAAAGCCACATCAGAAGAAAATTCCACCCTCTTCATGCCTCTTAGAATACGCCAACTGCATTTTTTGCAAAGAGGTACGACCTCCCCTCCCAAATTATTTGGTATGACACTCTGCATTAGTTCAATGGAATGCAGAGTACCCCTTTATTGCCTGACACAGTCTGCCGGTGCAGTAGAATACACAGATTGGGTTTCAACGAGAGTCCTGGTTATGACACTAAGCTCCAGTGTGCTTATGCTAAACTGAATTTTATCAAATAGAACGGTTTATATTAATAAAAATGGATTTGGCATTAAATAACCAACAATGGTTGATATGCCATGAAACCCAGCCAAATCAAATCCTATATATTTAATACATTTATATGTATAAAGATGATTTGGCATTAAATAACCTCCAATGGTTGATATGCCATAAAACCAAACCAATCCATACTCTCAGATCCATTCTGACTAGGAGTGCTAGTACCTGTTAGATCTACTTGATCCCGAGATGAAAACCTATCGGAATATTAAATAGAAGTATGACGTCCTATACCAATAAACTATTTGCATTAAAAATAGAAGCCGAATTGTTAAGGATTATTATTTGTCACTTGAAATCATAGAACACTTCAACCAAATGACTATTAGTAAATAGAAATAATTACTTGAAACCGTATTCTTATTTATTAGATAAGAATACTAGAAATCATGATTAAATCATGTGTATTAGATAGGAATATTTTATACCATAGCTGTATTAAAAAATTGGGAATGTGAGCTCAATTTCCTGAGTTTTTGGGGTCATTTTATGTCTGAGTTGACATAACCAAAATTCCCGATTTGATTAATTATTTAATGTTTTGGGAATATCAAGATTCAAAACCTCCTTTCTTACCCGCTCAATCGGCTGGGGCTGTAGAATACGCTGACTGCGCCTCTGCATTGGGGTAAAAACCCTACATCAATGAATGTCCTGTGTGACGCTAAACTATAGGGTGTTTCAATATGTGGGACATATATGACTGCTGATAACTTACTAATAATAAGTGTTTTTTATTTTATTTTTTATTTTATTTATCGATTTTTTATTTTATTTATTTTATTTTATTTTATTTATTTTTTATTTTATTTCAGATTTGAAAATAGTATACTATAACAACTATTAATTCTCGATCACCATTCCTAGGACAAGAGAGGAAGAATATTTTGCGTAACTGCTAAGTTGAAAATAAAATCATTCAAAACTGTTTCAAAATAGATGCAACCTATTAATGATAATGATGTATTACTGAGACAAAAAACTCATAAAGGTCCTTGACGCTGATATAATAATTTTAAAAAAAAACATTAATTTGATGTCACTAATTCATTGAATGCTTTTCTTTTTTTTTTTTTTTCTTCCTTTTTTTTTTTTTTTTTACAGGACGTGTTCCAAAAGAATGCCACTGCGCTAGTCTCAGTCATAAATCATTATCATATTAATGGGTTGCATCTATTTTGAGACACTCTGTACATGTCAAGCTTTGAGGAAATGTGGAGTACCCCTCCATTGCCATTACTCCCAGGTCTACTCTGGCCCAGAATTGTAGCACCTGTTAGTGTCCCGTCTCACTTATTATACATGAAAACATTTAACTATGCGCAAACAAATGATTAATATTATATACAATTATAAGCGTTGGATATCAATACTTAAAATCGGTTAAGTGTTTGTAAAGAAATGAGCTCTGACTCGTTTTTAAAAAGTTAAGTTCAAACTTAGGCTATGTGCCGTGGTAGAATGGTTATCGTCGTAGCAAAGGGACACGGCGACACGAGTTCAAATACTTGACAGGACTGTTTGCATTTCGCATACATCTAATGCCTTTCGGAAAGGTGTGAATGCAATTATTCTAGCCCCCCACCAGCTATGGGTAAATAGTACGGCAAACTTGTTCTTTATACTGGGCTAAGCAACCAGTCAAGTAGAAGGAAAACCTTTTTAAACACGGCAAAAATTGACTTCGCTTACAAAACAAACAGGATGTGTCATTAAATAATGCAAAGGGGTTGATATGCCATTAAAGCCCTAATCAATCCCTTAATTCTTTTTTTTTCCTTGGAAACCTTCTCTCATTCTGAGAAAAGTTCAAATTAGTTCGGTTTGGTTTTATGGCACATCAACCATTGTAGGTTATTTCATGCCAAACTCTATATACATATGTTTTCAAATCGTATATCAAATGTCAACAAAGTTAAATAGTTCTAGGTACTGCTGTGTATTGCTAACAATCCAATTAAACATCAGTTATTTCTTTACATACTGTTAAATGATCAAACAGTTTAATTTATAATAAATCATTTGTTTGCACTCGGTTAAGAAATTACAGTTCTGTTTAACACATAGATAGGACCCTATCAGGTGGTATCACTCCGGGTAGAAGTGGACCTGGGAGCATTGGAAATGATAGGGTGCACTACATTCCCCAAAGCCCCAACATTACTGGAGCCACACCATCAGATTGTTCTGCAGAAATGCAGTCGGTGTATTCTACAGTGCTAGCCGACTAGGCTTCGAGTGAGTTTGTACTCGCGTTTTTTTCCGATGATATTAAAAAAAAAAAGACCTCGAATGCAGGGATCATTCATTACTTCGAGAGGATAATCGTAACTAAAATTTTTTGATTTGTTTTGGTCAGGCGTTCATTTGTAAATTACCGCAGGGATTTGTCTTTTCCAATCGTCCATTCTTTAAAAGAAAATTTAGATTTACTTAGGCTCAAATTATTTTTTTTCTCGGGATATTTGCATTTTCTATGGAGTTTGCAGCATTCGGAAGTCCAGCGTAACATACAACTGTCGCTTTTTGGCCCTGGATGCATTTACCCTATATTTTCCTGCAAAGTTGAAAGACTCTTCCCAAAAATCATATCCTGGTTATGACTTTAAATTGAATTTAATCAGGCTCCCGGTCTGCAGGGAGCTGGATTGTAGAGAACCTTTTCGTTGCTATAACTCCCAGGTCTTGTACGGTGTGACCAAGAAACTATTGAACATTTTAAATTTTTTAACTTCCTTGTTTTTATCTTAATTTTTTTAAGATATTATAAGAAACCAAAGTAAATCGAAAATATCAACTTTGTGAAATAACAAATTAGAATAAAATAATCTTCCAATTCAATCGAAAGGTTTATAATTCCGACAAAAAAAACTTTCGGTGGCAGAATAATTTCAAGGAAGCCAAATGGCTTCCCCATTCCCTCCGCCTTGTCAACCCGACTTCTTTTTGTAAGGTTATTTAAAAGGAACGTGTATATATGAATAAGCCTAAGGTATTGCAACAGCTCGAGGATAATATTCGTGCAGATATTAAAGGATTAAATATTGGAAGCTTGAGCAAAGTTATGCAAAGTACTCCAAATACAGTCCAAATTTCTATCTGTGCGCTCAGCTATCTATAAGATATCATTTTTGATAAATTGCTAAAAATATATTTTGGGTTATCTTATGACTAAAAGACTAAATGATTAATTTTTCATTTGTCAGTCTTTTATGGATAATAGTGCTGTATCTGTTAGAGCCCAATCTATCGGTCAAATAGATCTATTTAGATATTTGATAGGAATACTTAATACCTTATGATTTGTTGGTTGTTTGGGTTTTATGACACATCAACCCTTGTAGGTCATTCAACGCCAAATTCTGTCTATATATATATATATTCAACCAAAGATTTCAAAACGAATATTAAGGTAGGTAGAATTTTCTATAAGCAGGATTTCATTTGTTTGCACAAGATTAACCAGTTTTAAGTTGTCATATTTTTTGGTACAACTCTGTCTCTCTCAAGAAGGACAGAATGTCATCTATTTTGACGTTCTCGAACAGATCGGTTAAGTTATTTACTTTGAAAAATCGCTTTCTGATAACAGCGAAAGTACTGCATTCTATAAGAATGTGTTTAAACGTGCAAGTTGTCTGGCAGGCTAAACACTGTGGTTGTGGTTCCTGTTTCAAAATGTAAGAGTGAGTAAGCCTTGTATGACCAATTCGCAATCGGGATATAACAACTTGTTCTCTACTTGATTTTCTCGATGCTGGTCTCCACTCTCCTAAGGTGGGCAATACCTCATGATTGTAAATTACTCGTGCCTTCAATAAGCTTCCAGACTCTTTTGTACTGGCATTTAAAATTTTCGTAAACTCTTGAAAATTCACTGTTATTGCTATACATCTTATGAGATGACTAACCAATTTTTATGATTTCAGGTTCAAAAGAACAGCTACAGCTAGAATTGGAATACAACCTACTAAAGCTTGATTGCCCCAGCTTGTGAATTTCAAAAATGCTATCTGGACGTGAGGACAATTTAGAAAAATGATATGCGATAAAATTGTGCTTTATACTTGAAAAAAGGCCACAGAAACGTATGGAATGCTTCAGACTGCTTTTGGAGAATCTTGCATGAATCAAGCATCAATTTTTGAGAGGCATAAGAGATTCAAGGAAGGCAGGCAGTCTGTGAGGGAGGAGTAAGGAAGTGAATACACCAGAGTTGATTGGCCAAACGGTTAGGATTACTATGTTTAGGTTTTAAAGAAGTTCAGGAAGAGTTTCCAAGGTAAGAGGCCAGCACTCTTCAAATCGGGTCCGTGGTATTTCCACCAGGACAATGCACTAGTCCACAACTCCATCCTTGTCGTAGACTATTTTAACAAGATGGGCATCAAGACAGTTCGTCACCGTCCCTATAATCCAGACTTTGCTCCCTGTGACTTTTGGTTATTCCCTAAGCTCAGAGGCTGTCGTTATGATGGGTTTCTTTGTTTAATGGCATATCAACCTTTTTAGGTTATTTAATGCCAAAGCCATTCACCTAGAAGAACAGTAGTGGTACTATTTAACCCATAGCTGGGAGGATAAGGGGATTCATACCTTTCCCAAGGGTATTTGCCCGAAAGTGAACGTAATAGCGCGACTGGAGTACGGACTCGCGTACTACGAATCCGCAGTCCATCGCTTTAACCACTACACCACGAGGACACCCCCGCTGTCGTTATGAGACAATTGAGGAGATGAAAGAGGCTGTGACAAAGGTCATTGAAACGCTCACACGAGAGGACTGGGGCCTTCCAGAAGTTGTTGGAACGGTACAAGTGCATTGCAGCCGGAGGAGATTACTTCGAAGGGGACTAGTTTCATGTGTGTTTTATCAGTAAAAGTGCCCATACGAAAAAAGTCTGGAAACTTATTCAACGATCCTTGTATTAGTTGGTCTTTTATGGACCATCCTATTGTATCTGTTAGACCAGCATTTGACTAGATCTATTAGACCCATCTGTGGGTCAGTATTTAAATAGATCTATCAGACCAATCTATGGGTCAAATAGATCTATTTAAATATTTGATAGGAATACTTAATACCATATGTTTGTAAATTATATGTTAAATGTAGTCACTTATTAATAAATTCGCAAGGGATTACACGGATTTATGTAACTGATAATAATCCTTAATAAACAATCATACTTTTTTGTTTACTAAGGATTACTAGTTACATGAAACCAAATAAATGCTTGCAAATTATTGATATTTGATAGGAATACTTGAAACTATATAACTGTACCTATTACTAAATAGATCATTCCTTGCAACCAGATAATTATTAGTATTAGATTGAAATACTTGAAACCATACGACTGTATTCAAATTATTTATATTAGATACAAATACTTGATATAACTATTAACTTACAACACACAAAATGTAAATATGTAAATCAGTTTCCTGACCTCTGGGCATGAAATAACCCTACATGTGTTGATTTTTTTTTTATTTTACTCAATATTTCCCACCATACTCTTATCGTCGACTTGTAAAGTGTAACTGTACGGAGCAGGTTGTATCTTATCTCAGATACATAAGTTAAAGTTAGCGACCCTAGTCGGGGGTGATCCGAAGGCTCCCTTTTCCAGAGAGAGAGAGAGAGAGTAGAAGCAGAGAGAGAGGGGTGTAGGGGAGAGTGCTACCCCTTTCTCTGGATTGTTCCACTTTTCCTTTGGTCCTTAATTTATAATGCTGAGTGTTAAGAAAGGAGGCATCAAGTTCCATTTTTTTTTTTTTTTTTTTTTTTTTTTTTTTTTTGAGTCTTTGGTATGACTCGACATGGGATTGAACCCATGTCTCCCGGGCCATTGGCGAACACTCTAACCATCATGCCGATGTCAGATATATGATGAACGTTATTTCTAAGTTGCGTGAACGCGCAGTCCTGTTTCACACTTGGATTTCAGTGTGTATACGCGGCATCTTTGGGGTTTACACATACGACAAATACGTATCCTTGAGTTGAATAAAGGGAAAAGGAATTGTACAGATTGGCTTTTTAGTTCGCCTATTTAAACTGTTGATCGCAGATCGAGTATTTCGATTGAGGAATTCGACGTTCCAATCGACAATAGCTTGAAATAAATAAAAGAAAGGTTTATGAATATTTCTTTTTTTTTTTTTTTCCTATCCGTCAAAATAGTGTTTATGGATCTACAGACACTCCACACACACACACCAAAAAAATATTTGTATTTTTCTCATTTGAATGACAGAAGGATCGGTTATATAAACACAGGTTGGAGTTGGGAAGGTGGTAAAAAACGCGGTTAAAAAAAAAGGTCCACTGATGCAAAATGACAACACATGGATGATATTAAATTTAAATGAGCAAACAGATTGAAATAGCTGAAATTCATGTACGATGAATAAGTAAAAAATAAATAAATAAATAAAAAACGTACATTTTGTTCTGAAGGATTCTTTTTCTAGTTATTCAAATATTGCAATTATTTTATATGGGCTGAGGAATGTATTGGATTTTTTTTCTTTTTATGGAAGGCTTTAAGTCCACACAAGTATCATTTTCTTTTCCTTCAGCTGCATTGATGCAAAAATGAAAGCTTTTTTTCTCACTTCTTATTGAGTAAGTTTCTTTGACATGTTAAAGCTTTTTTTTTTCTTCTCTAGCATCTAAATGCCTTCGTGAATAGCTTCAAATAACTTAGGAATGTTTAGCGCCATTTTTTTCCTTATAATCTAGCGAGGAAAGCAGAGATTTGCCAAAGGCTGATTCTTCTTCAGAATATACTCGATTACCCTTTTAATTTTCGACTAAACATATCTTTGAAAGTACGAAACACTTTTTCCCTATTCTAATTTTGAAAATATCTATAATTTCTTAACGTTTTTTGAAATTCCTCTCAAAATAAAAATTCTAAAATATTTGTCCCAGACTGGTAAGATATTATAAAAAAAAATTACTATAATCAGTATTATTTAGAAGACGTAAAATACATTGCATTCAGATAGATAAGAACCGCCACAAAAGGGTTATTCTGGGAATTACAAAGCGATGGTGGTGCTCCAGTTACGAAACTTTTGGAGAACAAGGAATCACCGAATTACTATTACAAGGTCTACTCTGACCTGGAGTGATAGTATCTATTGGGCAATTATTTGAATTAGATGGGAATACTTGAAAACCTTTTATAACTAATTAAAATTTTTTTTAGTTATTTGAAATTTTAATTATTGACAAAGGAATAGTCATAATTCCATGAAATGCCCAAAACATATACTTACGATGAACAGTGAACTGAATAATTATATACAAATTTCTAGTAGGTAGCGTGTTCGCCAATGGTCCGGGAAACCGGGGTTCAATCCCAGGTCAAGTCATACCAAAGACTTTTAAAATGGTACTTGATACCTCCTTGCTTAACACTCAGCATTATAAGGTACGGTTCAAGGGTAAAGTGGTGCAATCCAGGGAAAGGAGTAGCGCCCCCCTACACCTAGCTATTGAAAAAGGGAGCCTTCTGGTCCCCCGCGACTAAGGTCGCCAACTTTACTTAACACATAGTTGCTTGCCATAAAGCCTGACTTAGGCATTAAATAGCCTAATACGGTTTGATGTGCCGTAAACTTGAGGCTGCAGATCTGTAGCTTTAGAGAGTGTGGACTGACCCAAACTGAAAACAGCCCAGTCAGCGGGGGCTGTAGAATACCCTGACTGGATGTCTAAAGAGGGGTAAGAACCCCCCCACACACACACACACACCACGATTGTCTGAAATATGACATTAAACAATCTGATGGTGAGGCTCCAGCCTTAGAGATTAGTACCCGTTCATTGCCGTTACTCCTAGTTCCACTCTGGTCCAATGTGGTAGCACAGGATAGGGTCCTATCTATGGGCCAAATAGAACAAACTGTGTACAAACAAATAACTGATGTTAAATTGTAACTGTTATATAGCAATACTTGAAACTTTTTAACGGTATGCAAAAAATTAGCTCAGGATCGTTAAAAATGTTCTTTGGTATTTAATGGCATATCAACCCTCTCGGGTTATTTAATGACAAATCCATCCTTTTAGGAGAGTAGGGGTACTATTTAACCCATGGGAGGATAAGGGGCTCATTCCTTTCCTAAGCGGATTTGTCCGTTATAAATGTTAGGAAAATACTTTTAAAAAATCTTATGTATTTAATATATATGTATAAAGAAGGTTCGGCATTAGGGTTTGATGTGACGTAAAACCAAACAAGACTGAAAATATTTGTTAGGGCCCCATCCATGTGTCTAATAGAGCTGTTTGAAAATTATTAGAATTGGATATCTAAATAAAGTGATAATAGAAAAAAAAAATTAAAAATAGAATATAGTTAGAATTTTAATGAAACGTTTCGTAAGTTAATGTCGCCATTCACGCCCACAGATATCATATATCAAATAAACCAACCAACCAACCAAGCATTTTTGCTAATTATTTTTTTTACCAGTAATAACTGTTGACCTTCTCTTTGGGTGCCCCATTCATATGCCCTTTTGCCACATCTGGGTAAAACGCTTATTAAATTACAACTGGTGACCTTCTTTGATGTTCGAGGGATAGAAATTCTCAGTCGTCCATGACTCTTCGCAGTATTCGGAATGGTCACGATTCTTCCTCAATTTTTTACTTACCCTTGCCTCTTTCTCGGGTTGTTTAATCGTTCCAAAAGGACAGTGTATTATAGATATTATCTTCATCTATCTAATAAGGCTAGATATTATCTCCTTTGTTCGATGGTTCTGATCGAAAAAACAAAGGATGCAGTCACTTTTGATAATAAAGTTTAGAATTAGTATTCATATTCCAAGAACGATTTTTGCCCAGTCGGCTGGGGCTGTAGAATACACCGACTGCCTTTCTGCAGAGGGGTAAGACCCCCCCCCAACGAGTGTCCTGGATATGACACTAAACAATTTGATGATGAGGTTCCAGCAGTGCTAGAGCTTTGGGGAATGCGGAGTACGCTTCATTGCTATTGCTTCCAGGTCCACTCTGGCCCGAAGTGGTAGCACCTGATAGGGCCCTATCTATGGGTTAAATAGAACTAACAGCGTACTTATGCTAAACTGAATTGAGTAAACTGAATAGCTTGAAATAGAAACGTTTTTGACAATTAAACCCTACTTAGATTTAAACTGCGTGCTTATGCTTAACTGAATTATTCAAAATAGAACTGTTTTTCGACATTAAAACTGTATTTACACTTAACTGAATTGTTACATATAACTGCTTGAATAGTTTGAAATGGAAATGTGTTTGACAATTAAACTGTGTACTTATGCTAAACTGAATTGTTTTAAATAGAACAAATTATTTACATAAAAATGGATTTGGCGTTGAATAACCTACAAAGGTTGATATGCCATAAAACCCACCAAACCAAACCAAGAATGATTTCTTTGTTTAAACTGGAAGACTGCATGATAGAAATAAAATTGGTGATCCTAGTAGAGAGTGACCCGAAGGCTCCCTTTTCAATAGCTACTACACCGAGGTGTAGGATAGGGCGCTACTCCATTCCTGGATTGTTCCACTTTGCTTTTGATCCTTACCTTTATAATGCTGAGTGTTAACCAAGCCGGCATCAAGTACCATTTTTTGAGTCGTTGGTATGACTCGACCTGGGATTAAACCCTTGGCAAACACTCTACTCATTTACTGGGTAAGCGTAGAGTATTCGTTGATTGTCATTACTCCCAGGTCCACTCTGTCCTGGAGTGGTTGTATCTGTGAGGTTTCTACCTATTAGTCAAATAAGTCTGCTTACTGATGAAAAATCACTCGTATTGAATAGGAATGCTCAAAACTGCAAAGAAATTATCAAATAGAAATATATTAAACCATTTGAGTGTGAATTATTAGGAAGACACTTGATTTCGTATAAAAGTGTAAATAAATTGATGTGCATTAAAAATGCTGTGAAACATGAACCATATAATTATGATAACGATTAATCATTTACAAATTAATCAAATTTCGGTATTAAATAATCCATAAGGGGTTGATATCCTGTTGATAAAACAAAACTCTTTCTTCGCTTCGTCTCTCTCTCTCTCTCGGCTTCTACTCTCTCTCTCTCTCTGCTTTTACTCTCTCTCTCTCTCTGCTTTTACTCTCTCTCTCTCTCTCTGCTTTTACTCTCTCTCTCTCTCTCTGCTTTTACTCTCTCTCTCTCTCTCTCTCTGCTTTTACTCTCTCTCTCTCTCTGCTTTTACTCTCTCTCTCTCTCTCTGCTTTTACTCTCTCTCTCTCTCTCTGCTTTTACTCTCTCTCTCTCTCTCTCTCTCTCTCTGCTTTTACTCTCTCTCTCTCTCTGCTTTTACTCTCTCTCTCTCTCATACATATATATATATATATATATATATATATACATATACTGGATACATACCGACGCAATGATTACCGACGCACGAATAAAGGACGCAGGAAGACTTCTTTAACAACATATTTACCTCTCACTTTATTGCAAGGGTTCGAAAGGTTTGTTCAAGGGTTTGCATGTGAGAGGGTGCTTGAGACCGAACATAAACTTCATATTTTGACCCCACTGTTATGACCGTCACGTTGTGTCTTTCTTGTTCTCTTAGATGCTCAACCAGAGGTCTTTAGGGTCCACTGCTGGATGCTGGCTTTCTTTACTGCATCTTAGCATCTTCTCTGGACCCCAGCTCATCATGGCTTCAAGCCCTATCGGCCTGGTGTGGCTTTCCTTACCACATCTCGTCTCTAACTCTCTGGAAGTCTGCTGGAAACTGCTTTGGCACCCAACTCAACTCAATTATATAATAATTCAACGCCCACACGATCGCCCACTGGATCCTTGAAATTGAATGTTTAATCGTCATCAAGCGGAAATAACTGTCATGCAGTTCAGAGGTTACTCTCTTCCGGTGCATCACTGTAGTGGCACAATGGGACCTTCACCTTGTCCCATATCATCAGCCTTAATCCGCCCACGCGATCTCTTTCGATTACTAGCCATTGGAATGTGTCACTTCCTTCCGGTGTATCACCTTGGAAGAGCATTTTTGGGCCGGGGCGAGGGTCAAAATATAATCTCTCTCTCTCTCTCTCTCTCTCTCTCTCTCTCTCTCTCTCTCTCTCTCTCTCTCTCTCTCTCTCTCTCTCTCTCTCTCTCTCTCTCTCTCTCTCTCTCTCTCTCTCTCTCTCTCTCTCTGTGCTTCTTCTTCTCAATTATTCGGCCTCAAACATTACAGGTAGCCCCATTAGGGGGGGTCTTACCTCTCTGCAGAGTTGTAATCTGCTTGTTCTACAACACCAGCCCGAAGTCCGGTATCTAGTGGTGAGGTCTTAGATTTTATGTTTTGGAAGAGTGTGGAGTAACCCTTCTGTTGCTCGGAAGGGCAATGTGTTAAGGTCCTCCATCGAAGGGTAAATAAATATGTTGCAAAGTTATTAGAATTCAAGCAAATGAATTTTATCTTTAAAAAATTGGAACACTGGTAAATATTCATAAATTGAATAGAACACTTGAAACTATAACAGCCAATTATTTGTACTTGATGGCTCGATAATTTCTGAAATGTTGATTATAATTAATCTAATTTCGGCTTTAAATAAGCCAAAGGTTTATAAGCAGTTAAGTGAACAGAATTATTTTGGATATAGTTACAAAGGGAAAATTTATCTTGGTCTTGCTTTTCAAATGCCTATACAATTGTCTTTCGTCTTTTTTTTTTTTTTTTCTAGATTGCATGGTTTTCCCTTAAGACATTATTGTACTCAACCTCTCTGGGCTCTTGTTAATAAATTCTTTGAGTCACACGAATACTGAATTCTCAAAAGCTTCAATAGGTGTAAGCCCCTCCCTTGAAAAGAGTAAATCTTGGGTATGATACTATGAATGGTGAGGCACCAATTCAGGAACTTTACTAGGACTCTTACTTGGCCTAGACGATTGGTCAGATATCTGATCCAATTAATTGGCTAGTCCTTTCAAGCTTCTGTTTTGACAAAAACATGCAACCTTTTTCTCACCCAAAAACTGAAAAGCCTTTCCTTCAGACTCTAGTGAAGGCCACAACTATTTCGTTTATTTTAGGCTAAAATTCTGAATGTTTGATAATGAGAAAAAGGAAAGAAGAAATGGAGAAAGGAATGCCTCCAATTACACACACGCACACACACTTTCACAGACATCTCTCCAAATGGGAAAGTTACTATTATTTGGTTCGTTTATCAGGCCTCACCATTAGCTACCAGTCCTTTGAGTTGATGCTGTAGAATAAATACTTGAAGGTAGTTTTCTGGTAGATAAGTGGTTCGTGACAACCAACACTCCACTTTGGGGATTACTGGGGCTAGATGAGTTGTCGCAGAGATCGGACCCAAGTCCTAGCACCTATTTGGCTACCCTATTTGGCTACAACAGCGATTTGAAGAATAACCACGTAACCATTCTGAGGTTTCAAATAAAAAAATTAAATAAAAAACTTTTCACCACTTTACTCAAACCCATTGCCTTGAAGTTATAAAAGCCTGAAAGTAGCAAGGACTCGAATTCTTCCACCTGTCTGGAGGATAATTTTGAGTCAGTACTGCACAGTGGAGCATAGAACCATGGAATAAAACCTCAGAACGAACCCTCAAACTTAGTCAAGGTTGACCCGAAGGCTCCCTTTTCAATAGCTACAACACCGAGGTGTAGGAGAGGGCGCTACTCCATTCCTGGATTGTTCCACTTTGCCCTTGATCCTTACCTTATAATGCTGAGTGTTAACCAAGCCGGCATCAAGTACCATTTTTTTTAATCGTTGGTATGACTTGACCTGGGATTGAACCCCAGTCTCCCTGACCATTAGCGAACACTCTACTCATTAGACCAATGAAAAATATTTCACAAACCTAATCAAAATGAAAACTTTCAACTTAATGTGGAAAACTTTAGCACCTCAAAAGTAATTATCGGAAAGAGGGTTTTATTCTGTTAGATATTGGCCCTCGGCCGAGCAGTCAAAATAAGAAATGCAACTGTGTAAATAACAGGTGCATCCGGTCGAAGTTATCGGGGGATAACCTTGACTGTCGACGGGTTGAATTGAGTGCTAATGTGACGCTTGCAAGAAGTAGGTGGACGTCAAATTATTATATAACCCCGGCGACAGGAAGTTCAGATCAGTTGGAGAGATGCTGGAATGAGAACCATATCCCAGCAGAGGCTAGGCCCCCAGGCCCCCGGTTGAGCATCCCAGGAGAACGGAAAAGAAATGCTGTTATAGCCAGAAGAGTTGGGGGGGGTCAATATGTTGCAGTTCTGTTCAGTCACCAACTCACCTCTCACACAATAAAACCTTTCGGAACCCTTTCGAATAAAGTGAGAGGTATATTTTTCTAAAGAATTGTGTCCACTCGTCTTAATTGTGTTGAATATGTTCCTGCATGTATATGTGTATAGTTGATCATGGCTATACAACAATTCAAAATTGTGTACCATAGCCAGATACGGATATGTGAAACGTACATAGATTGTTCATAACACACATACAGAGAACATAGGAATCTCGTAACATGAAAAACACTTACGACTTCTTAGCTCAGCTAAGAAACTTTTTATTACCTTTTAAGTTTAAAGGTTCTTCGACATAAGGAGAGAGAGAGAGAGGTACACATTCTTTCTATTCTGGCTTTTTCATCTGCCCCCCCCCACATCACGTGCGGCGCCGGTAAGCGCGCAAATACGTCTGGCCTCAGCGAGCCCCGAAAGTTGACTCTTCTCGTTCGGTGTCCAGTTCTCAACTCAACTAACTGACTTTTTCAAATCTCCCAAAAACATCCGCGCGCTTCTGGGGCGTGAGGTCATTCGCACTCTCTAGCCCCGTTTCCCATTTCGGATTTCTATTGTGACATCTCTGAGTGACACGTCCGCTCCGCACGCGCACACACCTGTGTTAATGTTGCACCTAAGTAACCCATGCACTGAGCCGAAAGGTTCTCAGCCTAACTAAACCCAAAGGCATAAAACGAAATCCCTCGGTCATTGTATTACAATTGCATAAGAGGAAATAAAAAAAACGGCTTCAGAAAAGCAAGAGGTCATGGACAACGAAAAGATAGCAATTTTCCCAAGGAAGTAAAAATTACCTATAGTCTTGAAAAAGTAGAGAAAGATATCACCGCATCTTTAAGCTAGTTTAAATGCCGGAAATATGGACGCAAGCAAAACTGCAGAGGACGTCCGATATGTGAAAGATGTTGCCCAAATGATCCAACCACCTGGAGGAAGATCGTTGTCTAAACGAAACCAGATGCTCAAACTATCAAGAGAATAATCCAGCATTTTCAGAAACTTGAAACAATATGATTATGCTGAATAAGGTTCCTTAAAAGAACCGATGATGGTCACCGTAAAAATTGTATGGATCCTAAACGATGGGATAATTTATTGAATATTGCTTGAAAAGGACGGATGAAAGGGGAAAAATTGAAAAGAAAAGGCAAAGAAATATCACTGAAAACACTTTGAAAAAAAATTACACAACTTCTAACGATGGGAATAGAAAGAAAGAAAGAAAGAAAAATGATTGAATATCGCTTGAAGAGGAAGACATTGCTGAGAAATGGTAGAATCAGTGATTTTTTTTGCTAAAGTGAGAATACAGCTCGGCAGAAATCCTTTTGAATCCCTCAAGTAATATATAAAGAATGTGCGAGCCATATCAAACAAGTCCTGGAGGCAACACCCTAAAAAAGCAGCAGCTGTACGGACACCTACCACCCATCACGAGAACTATACAAATTAGACGAACCGGACATGCCGAAGAAATAAGGACGAACTCATAAGCGATGTACTGCCGTCGAACCCTGCACATGGAAGAGCACAGGTTGGACGACCAACTAGAACCTATATACAACAGCTCAGTGCCGATACAGGGTGCAGCCAGGAAGACCTGCTTGGAGCGATTGACAATAAAGACGGGTGGCGAGAGAGGGTTATGGGGATCTATGCTTGTAGCGTGGCACGATGGGGTGTGTGTGTGTATATATATATATATCATCATCATCATCATATCGTGCTGGCAGCACGGATATCCCTGACCCTCTCTCGCCACTCCTCCCTATCGTTCATCGCCCTAGGCAGGTCTTCAGGACAAAAACCTGTATCCTCACATAGCTGCTGAATGTACGTTCGTGCTGGTCGTCCTGCTTTTGCGCGGCCGTGTGTGGGGATCCATAAGAGTACATCTCTTATGAGTTCATCTCTGCTTCTCCAGCAATGTCCTGCATGTCTGGTTCGCCTAACTTGAATAGTTTTCGTGATAGGGGGCAGGTGGCCGTACAGTTGGTGTCTTGTGGGGTGTTGCTGCCAGGACTTGTTCAGGATTGCACGCAGCATTCTTGTGTAATTGCCATCTAGTTTCTTCTCCAGCCGTTTTGTTAGCGTCCATGTAGTGCATCCATATAGCAGTATCGATGTGACCGCTGCCTGGAAGAAACTGCGTTTCATTTTATCGGTTAGGTCTGATTTCCATATAGTCGATAGCCTATTGATAGCTGTCCATGCTTTCGTTAACCTCGTTTCGATGTCCTTTTTGGTTGATTCTACGCTGCTTCCTAGGTACGTGAATTTGTCTACTAGTTTAAGAGGGGTTCCTTCTAGAGTGGAGATGTCCCCCGTTTGGTTATAGCACATATATTCCGTTTTGTGTGCATTAACATGGAGGCCTATGCTTGCTGCTGCTCGTTCCAAACTATGCAGAAGTGTTTCGGCTTGGTCAGGTGTATTTGCCAGTATCGCTATGTCATCGGCGTAGTCGGCGTCGGTAATTGTTGTTGCGGGGTATCTTCTGCTTCTTTTCTTCGTCAGTTCGAAGCCATTCTCTTTGATTTTGTCAATCGATGTTCTAAGTACGTAGTCTAGACAAATGATAAAGAGATACGGAGCCAGCGTGTCTCCTTGTAGTACTCCTGCTACTATGTCGAAGTATTCTGTGTCTCCATCTGGTGATCGTACTTTTACTTTAGTGTTTCTATAGAGAATCGTTATTGCTGCTACGGTTTCTTTAGGTATGCCGTACGCTAGTAGGATTTGTTCCATCTTTCCTCTGTGAATGGAGTCGAAAGCCTTGGTAAAGTCGACAAATATTAATGTCGCTTGTAGGTTCTTTGCCCGTACACCTTCAAGGATTCTGCGGATGGTTAATATTTGTGAGGTTGTGGATCTAGTTCTTCGGAAGCCATTTTGGTTTTTTCTAAGTATGTTGTCGATTTTGGGTTCTATTCGGTTTCGTAGTAGGGCATTGTAGATTTTGGCAGCTATGGATGTAAGTGTTATGCCTCGGTAGTTTTTGGCTAATCCGAGGTCCCCCTTTTTAGGGAAGGGGAGTATGCATCCCTTCGTCCATCTATCTATCGGATTTTGATTGTATACTGCGTTGCAGTGTCGGAGCAGTATGTCGTCGAATTGTCTGGTCTTCCATACTTCCGGGGGAATTTCGTCCAGTCCTGCAGCTTTCCTATTTTTAATTTTTCTGAGAACCGAGTCGAGTTCTTCTTGTGTGAACGGTCCAAGTTTAATGTCTAATTGTTTGCTAATTATTCTGGTGATTGGTTCAGGCGTTATTTTTGGTGGGTTTCCAAGTAAGTTTTCGAAGTGCTGTTTCCACAGTTTTATTCTTTCTTGTTGGTTTGCTGCTTTAAGTTTTGCTTTGGCTGTGTTCTTTCTTCTGCTCACTTCGTTTATTGTTTGCCAGGCAATTCTAGATTGTCTATCTTCCACCGAGTCTCTAATCTTATCTATCTGATTTTGAATGTATTCTGTCTGTTCCTTTATATATATGCCTGTTAATTGATATTGTGCCGTTTTTAGTTTTAAGGCATTTGTGTTTGTTGGTTTTTTTCGATAGTTTTTGGAGGCTGTTTTCACTAGTGCACGTTTTTCTCTCACCGCTAAAGTTTCCCATGGGACTCTATATTTAGTTTTAATTTTTGTTGGAATGTATTTTGCTGCTGCCTCAAGGTGTGCATTGACGAAATTTTCGTATTCGTCGTTTGGTGTACTTTTTTCCGTCTTTTCTTGTAGTGTTTCGAATCTGTTTCTTAATTCTAATACGTATTTATCTCTTACATCTTTGTTGTTTAATAGGGCCCAGTCATATTGTTTGGTGGTCGCTGTTCGTTTGTCGTTTTTTCGTAGGCTTAACCGTATTTTCGCCGTGACTATTCGGTGATCGGTGGACACACCCTCAAAAGAGGAGTATGCCTCGCAATTCAATGCACTATTCTTCCATTTCTTGTTTATAAGGACGTAGTCTATCTGAGCTTTAGTATTGTTTGCGTACGTGTATGTCCATAGTTTGCCCTCTCTTTTTTGGTAGTTTGTATTGAGGCATGCTAATCTATTTTCTATCATGAAATCTGTTAGATGTTGCCCATTCCTATTTGACGTGTTGTGGAGGCTGTATTTGTTGTTTCCGTTTTTCCCGATTTGTGCATTCATGTCTCCGCCAATGACTAACATGTTGTTTCGGGATGCTACGCACTAATGAGGATAACTCATCGTAGAAGGTGACTATTTCATTTTCTTCACTAACATTGGTGGGGCTGTAGCATGAGACGATTGTTGCTCTGTGGTTTCCGTTAAATGTAGCTACCATCATCCTAGGTTGTATTTTCTCTATGCTATTAAGCGTTTTTAGTGCTCTAGGTCCTATAAGCAATCCTACCCCTCCTACTGCGGCGTTGACAGAGTTTTTCCATGCGGATACAGTGGCGAGCGACCATCCATTGCCAGTTTCGTGATATTTGATATCTTCTGTGTGCGTGTATCTGTGTTCTTGTATGCATGAGAGAGATATTATCTATTTCTGTTGATAGTGATCTGGATTTTTTTTATCCAACTCTGCGTTTACATAATTTTGTAATGTTATAAAAACCTAAAAACTCTTTAAAAAAAAAAAAACATTCCTTACACATGCAAGCAGCTCCTGATGAGGGTTGCCCAGTCGGCTGGGGCTGTAGAATACACTGACTGCTTCTCTGCAGAGGGGTAAGCCCCCCCCCCCAACGAGTGTCCTGGATATGACACTAAACAATCTGATGGTGAGGTACCAGCAATGCTGGAGCTTTGGGGAATGCGGAGTACCCCTTCATTGCCATTGCTCCCAGATCCACTCTGGCCCGGAGTGGTAGCACCTGATAAGGGTCCTATCTATAGGTTAAATAGAATTAACAGCATACATATGCTAAAATGAATTGAGTAAACTGAATAGCTTGAAATAGAAACGTTTTTGAGAATTGAGCCGTACTTACACTTAAACTGCGAGCTTATGCTTAACTGAATTATTTGAAATAGAACTGTTTTTGACATTAAAACTGTATTTACACTTAACTGAATTGTTACGTATAACTGCTTGAATAATTTGAAATGGAAATGTTTTTGACAATTAAACTGTACTTATGCTAAACTGAACTGTTTTCAGTAGAACAGATTATTTACATAAAAATGGATTTGGCGTTAAATAACCTACAAAGGTTGATATGCCATAAAACCCACCAAACCAAACCTGATGATTCTATTTACCAACCCCTCCGCTCGGGCAGGATATGACCCAAGGTCAATTTTTAAGCGGAGTTTAACAGGTTTGAATTCAGTTTTCCTTCTCCTAGACTAGTTGCCTAACCAAGGCTGAAGAACCTAGTCTGTCCTACTACTTACCCATAGATGGTGGGAGAATAATTGGATTCATACCTTCCCCAAGGGTATTAGTGCTATGTGAAATGTAATCAGTCTCGTCCAGGATTTGAACTCGTGTCGCCGTGTCCATTTCCTACGACGATAATGACTACACCACGGGCACCAAACCTGATGATGGTCCATGAAATGTCCGAAAGCGCTTGGGATGGTTTTGGTAAATTCATCCATCAATACCAACCTGAAAACAGGAAACTTGAAAGTATTTTAATAAATTTATATAGACAAAATGTCTTTATCATTTAATCAAACATACTTAAATGAAAGACAGCTGACCAACTACATATATATATATATATATATATATATATATATATATATATATATATATATATATATATATATATATATATATATATATATATATATATAATGACACTGAAATAATGGAGGTGAAGTATAGAAAAAACACTTCGAAGATTAAAAAACGAAAAAGGAATTCTACGCGGTAAAGGATATCTTCGTCAAAGTAGCAAAGAAAGATAAATCAGATAAATGCATACATTTCATCGAAAAATGAATGCAACAGGGAATAAATTTCAAGAACCAAAAAACTATTCGCGGCTGAAATTTGTTAAACGCACGAATCAAACAAATAACCCACAACAAACACGTACACCACTTGCTGGGGCTGTAGAATACACTGGCTGCATCTCTACCGAGGGTTAAACCTCACCTCCAACGCGTCTCTGGCATATGATAATAAACAACCTGATTTAGGGGAATGCGGAGTACCCCTTCATTGCCATTGCTCCCAGGTCCACTTTGGCTCGGAATGATAGCACCTGGCAGCGTCATATTAATGGGTCAGAAAGAACTGTTTGACACTTAAACTATGTGCAAACAAAACACTTGGGGGTGTCCTCATGGTGTAGTGGTTAAAGCGATGGACTGCGAAATCGTAGTAAGCGATATCGTATTCCAGTCGCGCTATTACGTTCACTTTCGGGCAAATACCCTTGGGAAAGGTATGAACCCCCTTATTCTCCCTCCAGCTATGGGTTAAATAGTACCACTACTGTTCTTCTAGGAGAATGGCTTTGGCATTAATTAACCTACAAAGGTTGATATCCCATTAAACAAAGAAACCAAACCAAACAAATCACTCAGGCTAAATTGAATCTTTAGAAATAGAAGTCTTTGACCAGTTAACTGTGAGTAAACAAATGACTGATATCTGATTGGATTGTTAGTGATACACAGGAATACTTTGTACCATTTAACTGTATGTAAATGAATAATACTGAATAGAATTATGATTTTGATAGAAATACTTGAAAACACTTTAACTGTGGGCCTAAATTGAATTACTGGTATTATACTCGGAACTATTTGACTGCCATTAAAGGAATAGTCGAATTAGTGTTGAATAATAATACTTTAACCACTTTAGTATCTGCAAACATATGATTACTAATATTCCATTAAGATAGAAATACTTGAAAGCATTTTACTGCGGGTGTTAAGAAAAAAAAACAACCTTGGGCTGGTTTAAAAATGTCAAAATGTTTTTACAAATCATATATTGAATATATGTGTAAAGGTGTGTGTGTGTGTGTGTGTGTGTGTGTGTGTGTGTGTGTGTGTGTGTGTGTGTGTATGTATGTATATGTATATATATATATATATATATATATATATATATATACTGTGAAGAGGGTTTGGCATTAAATAACCTATAATGGTTGATATGCCATAAAACCAAATCTTTTATATTTAATATATGTATAAAGAGGATTTGGCATTAAATAACCTACAATGGTTGATATGCCATAAAACCCCATCAATGAAGACACACCTCACTATCAAGAATAAAATCGTCCCCCGCCCCAAACTACGAAACAAAACCAATGCAACTTTTAAGGATAAAAAAATCCCAACATAGATCCTTTAGTAATTATGACTATTGAAACCTACAATATATATATATATATATATATATATATATATACGAGAACAAAACAAATAGATACACCTTCGAAACAATCTAAAAAGGGTGATACGCTATTAACCACCAACCGACCACGAAGTACAGTTTAGCTAGCCCAGTCAGCTGGGGCAGTAGAATACTCCGACTGCATCTCTACAGAGGGATAACAACAACACCAACAACAACGAATGTCCTGAATATGACGTTAAACAATCTGATGGTGAGGCTTCAGTCTTGGAGAATGTGGGGTACCCCTTCATTGGCATCGCTCCCGGGTCCTCTCTTGGCCGGAGTGGTAGCACCTTATAGGATCCTGTGGGTTAAATAGAACTTTTACGTTTTAAACTGTGTGAAAACAAATGATTTATGCTAAATTGAATTGTTAGAAGTAGGACTGTTTGATCATTTAAATGTGTAAACAAATGATTGATGTTCAATTGAACTGTTGGTGATACATAGCAAAACTTTGAACTATTCAATATTGTTGACGTCTGTTATATTGAATTGTTAGAAATAGAACTGCTTATTTAACTGTATGTGTATCAACTAAAATGTGTTTACATTTCGTATATTTGATATGTGCGAATAGGATTTGGTTTTATAATCAACAATAGTTTGGTTTGGTTTTCTTTCTTTGTTTATGGCATATTAAACTTTGTAGGTTATTTAATGCCAAAGCTGTTCTCCTAGAAGAACAGTAGTGGTACTATTTCACCAATAGCTGGGAGGATAAGGGGTTCATACCTTTCTCAATGGTATTTGCCCGAAAGTGAACGAAATAGCGCGACTGGAATACGAACTCACTTACTACGATTCCGCAGTCCATCGCTTAAACCATTACACTACGATGACCCCCCCACCACCACCACCACAACAATAGTTGATATGCCATAAAGCCAAATCTAACAATTTGGTGTCATACCCGAGAAAAAAAAAATGAAATTGGAACCCTTCGGGATTTAGTTTAGAAATAGCATTATTTTGAATTTTCTAAAACTGAAAATTTGTATGCTTTTTAGTAGATCAATTTTTGTTTTCTTAAAAGATGGTTAGATTTCCGTTTTTATGTTTTCCATCGTTTTGTTAAACATGACTGCTGTTCCGAAATCAATGAACTCTCGTCAGATCGTGGAATATATCTATTTTGAGTTTTAGCATAAACACGAAGAGGAAAAGGAGGAGAAATAACGAATAACATATCAGGTATTCATTCATTAAGGAAATGAACATATGTTAACATTTACAGAAACTGTGCCAAACCAATATTAGTCGGTATGAGTACTGCTAATGTTTCAGATAAATAAGTCACTGCCAATGTCCGCATATTTTTAATCTATTTTGCTCACAACCTTGCACGAAATTAAAAAAAAATACTTTATTAGTCTTGGGGATTTATTTTTATTGCCGTTTATGTTGTACGATTCATAACATTTTTTTTTATTTTTTATCTATCTTTGAAATGTGGAACTTTTACCATCATTTGTGGAAAACTAATAAAAAAAAGGTGTCTATTAGAATTCATGGAAACTCTCTTTTTTTTATTTATTTTTTTTTATTTTTTTTTTTAAAGATTTGATGTAGAATTCATTTCTGCAATAAATCCAGAAAAGTTCCTATTTCATTTTGTGTCTTAGGTCTGAGAGTAAACTGAATCCAGTGGTGAGGTAATTTACTAAGCTTTTTTGCTTAGATGTAGCACAAGGCCGCATGAATTGGGCACCCAATGAGAATCGAACTCACTCGTGTAGGTTTGCTAGTCTACCTTGCTAACCATTACACCACTCGGGGTGCCCCTGAATCCAGTGGTGAGGCTGCAGTTCTTGAACCCATAGGAGGATAGAGTACCCATTTATTACGTTTACACCAAGATCCACTCTGACTTTAAATATTGTTACTTTTAAGGATTGTTACACCAAGAATGGATTGAATATTTTTTGCATACGATAAGTTTCCAGACTTTTTTCGTATGGGCGCTTTTATTGATAGTACACACATGAAACTCTAATCCCCTTCGAAGTAATCTCCTCCGGCTGCAATGCTCTTGTTGTTCTGTTCCAACAACTTCTGGAAGGCCCCATGGAAGTCCTCTTGTGTGAGCGTGTCAATGACCTTCGTCACAGCCTCTTTCATCTCCTCTATTATCTCATAACGACAGCCTCTGAGTTTAGGGAATAACCAAAAGTCACAGGGAGCAAGGTCTGCACTATAGGGAGTGTGAGGAAGTGTCTTGATGCCCATCTTGCTCAAATAGTGTGTGACAAGGATGGAGTTGTGGGCTGGTGTATTGTCTTGGTGGAAATGTCACTGACCCGATTTAAAGAGTGCTGGCCTTTTCCCTAGGAATCTCTTCCTGATTTCCCTTAAAACCTCAACATAGTAACCCTAACCCTTTGGCCAAACAACCCTGCTGTATTCACTTCCTTACTCCTCCCACACCTCATCATCCGTCACAGACTCCCTGCCTTCCTTTAATCTCTTATGTCACTTAAAACTGATGCTCTATTCATGCAAGTTGTTCCAAAAGCAGTCTGAAACAGTCCATACCTTTCTGTGGCATTTTTTCCAAGTGTAAAACAAAATTTTATTGCATATCGTTCTTCTAAAGTGTCCTTGCGTCCAGATTGGATTTTTGAAATTCACCAGCTGTGTTCAATCAGGCTTTAGTAAGGTGTATTCCAATTGCTGCTGTAGCTGTTCCTTCGGAGCTGAAATCATAAAAATTGATCAGTCATCTCATAAGATGTATAGCAATAAGATACTGAATTTTCAAGAGTCTACGACAATTTTAAATGCCCATATAAAAAAAAAAGTCTGGAAACTTATCGCATGCACCCGTACGTCAATAGATTGACGAAAGGTGTGAGACGATAGAGCTAGAGAGACTTTGTTATTCCTCCGCTGACTGGCCGTTTTGTATATATGTGACTTCTGTCCCCTCTCTGGGTCTTCCTGGAGCGAGACCCCTCCAGTGTCTCTGCCTGTGGGGTTCCTGTCAGCAAATCTTTCTTATATTTACTCCCTAAACTTAATAACCAATCGCTAGATCTCACGTCAGCTAAGTCCTAAATATCAGCTGATTCTACCTAATTGTTTATCTTTGAATCGACTGATAATCAGTAATCTAAAACAAACTGTCTATCATAGAATTTGCTTATCATATAATTCACATATCCACACAAAACAAATACCGAATCGAGCCTTGAACATCACGAATGAAATCCCGCAAATTCAAATTTAACTAGAAAAAGAATTTACAACAAAAATAATTAAAGTCCCAAATTATTTTCACATTTATAAATCATAGAAAAACTCGAAACTATATAACACTGAGAATTATTTGTCTTTAATTGGAATCATTTTTGAGATGACGCTTCTTAATCTGAGAATTAATTTTAAAAAAATTTTTCATTTATTTATTGCGGACTTTTTGTCCTCATCATGGTAGTTTTTTGGCCGAAACGCAGTGAAGAAGAAACCGTTGTTTCTTCTTCACTACGTTTCGGCCAAATTTCACCTCTGGTCTTCTTCAGGTGATTAACTGTGCCCTCGGATAGGAATGCTGAGTCTTGTAACCGTATCCCCAGTAATTACTGCCTTCCATAGTTGTTGTCTATCACACTACATTTTTTGACAAAGTAAACCTCTGGCCGGCTTGGGTAGGAATTGAAACCGCTATCTTCTGACAATGCTCACCTAGAACCGTAGAGACTCAACGCCTCTATCCGCTGAACCACGGACCCCGACTCTAAACAATCTGATAGTGAGGTTGCAGTAATGCTGGAGCTTTGGGGAATGCAAAGTACCCCTTCATTGTTTGAATTAAAACTGTTTGACTAAACTGAATAGATTGAACTAGAAATGCTTTTGACCGTTAAACCGTACTTACATTTAAACTGCGTGCTTATGCTAAACTGAATTGTTCGAAATGGAGCTGTTTTTTGACATCTAAACTGATTTGTTTAATATTGAACTGTTTTGACATTTAACTGTGTAAACAGAATCTGTATTTATACTAAACTGGATTAGCTGGATAAGAACTGCTTGACAAAACTGAATAGCTTGAAATAGAAATATTTTTGACAAACTGCACTTATATTTAAACTGCGTACTTATGCTAAAATGAATTGTTTTAAATAGGACTGATTTACATAAAAATGGATTTGGCGTTAAATAACCTACAAAGATTGATATGCCATAAAACCCAACCAACCATCATCGGAATAATCTCATAAAAAAACCTCCACTCAACTCCATTCTACTCACCTTGTCTAGGCCACAGCGGTGAAGCCTTCATTTTTGTCGACGTACAGCATACAGTTCAGACTCCATTCGTTCTGATATCCCAGTTTCCTCCAAGTTGCCGCAATGGGTGGTTATTACAAATCAAAACTCTCAGGGCTTCGTACCAGTTTCAGTCGTCGATCGTCTTGTCTAGTTTTTCAAAAATATTGTGATTCTTACCGACGGAGAAAAATGCCTTTCCTCCTAAGTCAATAAATCGTGGTATGTTTGCTTTTGACGACTTCTCTGACTGGAATATTCTGAGCTTTGCCAATGAAATAAGAATGCCAGTCTTGGTTATATATAGACAATTTGATAAAAGTGAATAAAAAAAAAAAAAGAATCTACAATCGAATATATATTGGAAATCAACTGAAAACGAGACAGCAATCTTTATTCTAATCTTAATTAGTATTCACTGATGTACTGATAGAATTTTACTGACTATCTTTTGCAAGAGTGCATCTTTTGTATGTGTGCTGGTCTGCCATATCTTCGCTCGAAAAACCTGTCTCAAAGCCCGTTAACCCAGTCGGATGTGGTTGTAGAATACACAGACTGCATCTCAGCAGGAAGGTACGACGTCCTCCTAACGCAAGTGTCCTGGATAAGACGCTAAACCATTTGACGGCAGATTTGGGGATGCAGAGTAACCCTTCATTACCATTGCTCCCAGGTCCATTCTGACCTGGAGTGATAGCACCTGATTGGTTACTATTTATGGGCCAAATAGAACAAACTGTGCGCAAATAAATTACTAAGTTGTGTCTGTTATATAGCAATATGCAAAAAAGCCCAGGCTCGTGTTATCTACAAAATGCTTCCAAATCTCTCTCTCATATAGCATTAAATCATTTACAATGGTTGATATGAAATAAACCGAACCAATGAAAGCTCGTCTGTTAGTATTCTCCCAAATCGAACTGAATTTGTACATAAGTCTCAGCTCACGTATCAGCTTGTTCAAACGTCAAAATAACTCTATTTTTAATTGCTTAAATTCGGGATCAATTTCTTTCCTTTCGTTTTTAGTTTTCACCTTTTTCATCGAGTCTACACTTAACAAAACAAAAATATTTTCGGCCGGCGTCTTTATCAGGAAAAAAAAAAAACATCTCAAATATCAGATCTGACCTAGCCAATTTCGAGGTCTCATCTGACTTTTTGACAAATATTCTCGTCCAGGAAAATCAACATCCAACCTACACTGTTTTGTCAGAATCGCTGCTTTTTGAAAATTACAATACTTTCTTACTGTAATACAAACTATATTCTCTAAAAGCCATTTATCTTGTTAGTCATATATTAGCCTCAGTAGTATCCACAAGCACGCACTTTGGATAATCCATAATGTACATAATCTTGTTCCACACGGATAATATGAGGATAACTTGTAATTGTAGTCGATGAATTGTATAAACTAATCAGGTGCACCTAATTAATCCATTTGACTAAGACGAAAATTTCAACAAGATTCCAATTCCATTTTGATGAATCCAGTAAGAATCTTCATTCGCAGACTTTTGAATACACATACATGTTAAATTCTTAGGTTGCAGTTAGAAGCATTCGGATACCATGAATTTTTATTTAACGTCCCCCTCCCCATCCAAAATGCATCTTTCTGCCTCATCGGTGATCGTTGGGTTGTTGATAAAGAATGTACTGCTTTAACTTTGACTTACTAAAGTTTTTCATGAGACCATCTTTATACAGGGCCGTTGGCTCATACATTAGTTCATATCCAAAATGGTCCTGAATATTCTCATCTGATCAACCCGGTGAAAAAAATTATCGAGTCGATATTGATCTTCTTTCTTTGGAAAAGATCATCTCCCGTCTTAACCTGCCTCTTCTCTTCAGTGGAGCTTCAAAGTCAAATGGACCGCGTTCACAAAACTAGGATTAGATTTTGGTTGTCCTGTTCGATACAGCTACAGCATTGCTCCCAGGTCCCCTGGCCCGGTGTCGTAGCACCTTATAGGGCCCTATCTATAGGTTAAATAGAACTAACGACATACTTATGCTAAACTGAATTGTTTGACTAAACTGAAAAGCTTAAACTAGAAATGTTCTTGACAAGTAAACCGTATTTACATTTAAACTGCGTGCTTATGCTAAACTGAATTATTTGAAATAGAACTGTTTTTTGACATTGAAACTGTATTTACACTGTATTGTTTAATATAGAACTGTTTTGACATTTAACTCTGTGTAAACAAATCTGTACTTATACTAAACTGAATAGCTTGAAATAGAAATGTTTTTCACAATTAAACTGTACTCGTGCTAAACTGAATTGTTTGAAATAGAACTGATTATTTACATAAAAATGGATTTGGCGTTGAATAACCTACAAAGGTTATATGCCATCAAACTCAACCAACCAACCTAACTATTGCAATGCCTAACACAGTGTGCTGCGGCGGGGGCTGCAGAATACACCGACTGTATCTCTCCAGAATACACCGACTGTATCTCTTCCAAAGTGTGTTCTGTATATGGAACTAAACCTGATGGGGAAGCTCCAGTAATGCAGGGGCTTTGGACCATTTCTCCCTGGTCCATTCTGCTCAGGGGTGGTAGCACCTGATAGGGTCTTATCTATTGGTCAAATAGATATAAACAGCATGCTTATCCTAAACTGAATTGTTTTAAATAGAACTGTTTATATGTATAAAATGGATTTGGCATTAAATAACTAACAATGGTTGATATGCCATAAAACCAAACCTTTCAATGCCGCATTAACTTTTCTTTGTCAGATCTTCTCAGCAAGCCTCCTTCTGACTTATCCCCTCAGACAATGTAAGAACAAAAACGTGAATGCTATTTATGGGTTTCCCGTAGCATTTGTGGCCGACAAACTATACTGCAACATTGTAATAATGAAGTTGGAACTCCAATCGACCTATTACGTTCACTTTCGTCCTAATGTCCATTTATGTAAATCATTTAGGTATGTATATATATATATATATATATATATATATATATATATATATGTGTGTATATATGTATGTATATATATATGTGTATATATATATATATATATATATTTATATATATATATATATATATATATATATATATATATATATATATATATATATATATATATATATATGTGTGTATATATATATATATATGTGTGTGTTGCGTGTGAGTTCTTGCTTACCTATTAACAAACCTTGCCAGTGGTAGGCAATGCAACAACACTCTGAGAGATAGGACTTCATTAGTGAGGTTCATGTATTCACAGATGTCAAAAATATTCCTGTTTATTACTGAATGTGATTGATTGTTCAGCAAGGGATTGCTAATTATTTTCGTGAAATAACAAAGAAATTCAATACGTATACATTTAATTGTGGTTGCGAATCTTCATTTTCTCTAATTTGTGTTCTAAAATAAATTTGTTGAAAACATAACTGCGTTCGTTGATAGACTTATTGACAATAAGTGGAAAAGTGGCTGGAAACAAACAAACATACACACACAGAAGACGGCGGGTGACTTGGCCGGGTTCAACATTCTGTAGATAAGGCATAGAATATACTGACTGTAGCAATTTACTAAACATTTTTTTACTTAGATGTGGCACAAGGCCATATGAATGGGGCACTCATAACTCACTTGTGAAGGTTTGCTAGTCTAGCTTGTTAACCATTACACCACCCGAGGTGCCCATTAATTTACAAAGCATTTTGCTTACATGCAGCACAAGGCCGAATGAATATAGTTACCCAACCTTTCCGCTCGGGCAGGATATGACACAAGGTCAATTTTTAAGCGGAGTTCAATAAGTTTGAATTCAGTTTTCCTTCTCCTAGACTAATTGCCTCACCGAGGCTGATGAGCCCAGTCTGTCCTACTATTTACCCATAGCTGGAGAGAGAATAATTGGATTCATACCTTTCCCAAGGGTATTAATGCTATGCGAAATGCTATCAATCTCGTCCAGGATTTGAACTCATGTCGTCGCGTCCATTTCCTACAAAGATAACCATTAAACCACGGGCACCTCCAATGTAGCACTTAATGAGATTCGAACTCGCTTGTTAAGGTTTGATAGTCGAACTTGATGACTGAATCGCTTCGGCATAGGGGAGTGGAGATCTTGTGGGTGTGGAATAACCCTTCATTACCCTTACTATCCAATTTAACCTGAAGCGGTAGTACCTGTGAGGGGGAGGGGGTCTTCGTGGCGAAGAGGCTAACGTGCTGTATTGTGACATCGTAGTAAGCGAGTTCGAACCCCAGTAGAGTGAGACCCTCTTATCCTACTGTCACGTGATATCCCACTGAGACGATGGAAGTGGGATGACTGCTACCCTCTCGTTGGAATGAACAGTAGCAAGCCGTCAGAAAATTACCTTTAAGCCGTGATAGTAAATTAGGGCAAGCTATCTGTACTGAGTAACCCGACTTTGGTGACATCTAGTAGCCCTTAGAAATCGCCCGACCAGGGGGAGGAAGAGAGAAGCCAAATGATTGGCTGAGACCCCAAAACGGAAGTGGAGACTCCTTCCCGTCAGCGGAAATAGAAAGTAAAAAAGGGAGTTGTTTGGCAGGGTTCGTAGCGGGCTGACGAACCAAACCCAGTATTCCGGGTAGAAGACAAAAGAATATCTGAGACACGAGGGACCCGAGTTCTTCAAGCCAGTATTAAAAATAGCATAAAGTCTATTAGCCCGTAAAAGAAGAAAGATTCTCCAGTGGAACCCGTCGAAAAATAAGATTAGTAACTTTGGGACTATTTCTCCTTTATACCCAAATTTTATATATATATATATATATATATATATATATCTCAATTTGAAGAAAGACATTTATGTTTGTGGACTGTCCATTTATTATATATTTGACACTTTGAAAGTGTATCTCTTTGTATAGTGAAGGACTCATGTATTTTAATGTTACCACGTGGTCGAAGTTGTTCTTTGCAGTTCTGCCACGAATTTGTTGTGTCACATTTCCTTTTCAGCTTCTATTCGCCTTATGTTATCTTGCTTAGAATTGTCCTATTAATTCCTTAAAAATATCACACGGGAAACCGGAGTTGCCGACTACTAAAATATAATATTATTACGACTAAAACCTATAGGTCCATATCTTCTGTTGTCTAGGGGAGGAAGTTTAGAGGCCTTGGTGGGTGTGTGGATAGTGTGAAATTTGGAACCCCTTGCCAGCGGCGGTCAGTCTGGCCCTAAATTAATCCCTCACGTAATATGCCAGGTCTTATATGCCTGAGAGAAAAACTCTGAACGAGGACTTATTCTATAGGGGATCAAGTGCCAACCTGCCCCGTCTTCACACGTGCGAAAAATAAAACCCTGTTCTGGGATAAAAGTAAACCTTTCGCGTCACACTACCCGTAATGGGTTAAGTACCACTACTGTCCCTCAACAAGGATTACTAAGGTATTATACATTTAGTGATGTAGTTTAAATGCCTAATTGCAAATATAAAGTTAATTACAGTAAAATAGACCCATTTCGTTAATAAACTATTCTTAGTGTTGGTTGGGAATTGATGGTATAAAATGATATAATTCTAGTATTCATGAATGTTTTTAAATCTGTATGAATTAAACTACTTTTCAATTAGCTAACTTGTTCCTAAAAACAATTGTCCAGTTGGCTGTGTCTGTAAAATACACCAACTGCTTCTCTAGGGAGAAATTACCCCACTGCAATTGTAATATAATGGCCGAGGGATTTTGGTTTATGCCTTTGGGTTTAGTTAGGCTGAGAACCTTTCGGCACAGTGCATGGGTTACTTAGGTGTAACATAAACACAGGTGTTCGCGGAAGTGTCACTCGGATGTCACGCTAGCCCAGATGGGAAGCGGGGTTACGGAGTGCGGGTGACGTCAGGCACCGGAAAAGCGCAGAGGATTTTGGGAGATTTTGAAAATGTCAGTTGAGACTAGACACTGGACGAGGACGGTTGGCTTTCGCTAGCTCGTGAGGCCTTGTAGCGGGTGCCGCACGTGATGGGGAGGGGGCAGATGAAAAAGCCTCTCTCTCTCCTTATGTCGAAAAACCTTTAAACCTTAAAGGTAATAAAAAAAAATTTCGTTCCTGAACAAAGTGTTTTTCGTGTTTCGAGATTTCTATGTTATAAGTCCATTTCACACATGGCCGTATCGGGCTATGGTACACAGTGAATGTCAAGATATGACACTAAATAGTTTGGTGAGGCTCCAGTAATGCTGGAACTTTAGGGAATGCGGAGTACCCCTTCATTGCAATCACTCCCAGGTCTTCTTTGACCCAGAGCGATAGCATCTGATAGTATCCTCGATATGACTGTACCACAACTGTCCCACTACAAGGAAGACTATGGTATTAAATAAATAAACCAAACCTGTAAGGTCCTAATCGATAGGTCGGATAGATCTGTTAACAAGTCATAATCGATAGGAATACTTGATCCCATTTAATAAAATTATTTGTATTAGAAAAAAATACTTGAACCATGAAATCTTGTACAAATTGTTTAGTTTAATTTGGCACATGAACCCTTGTAGGTTATTTAATGCCAAATCCATTTTTATACATAGAAACTGTTCTATTTCAAACAATTCCGTTGAGTATAAGTACTCGGTTTAGTTCTATTTGACCCATTGATATGTTGACCAGTCGGCTGGGGCTTTAAAATACACCGACTGCACCTCTGCAGAGAGGTAAGATTCCTCCAACGAGTGTCCTGGATATGACACTAAACAATCGGAAGGTGAGGTTCCAGTGATACCGAGAAGCAGTCGGTGTATTCTGCAGTCCCAACCGGCTGGGCTATCTCTTATTTTTAAATTTAAAAACAGTTCTATTTCAATCAATTCAGTTTTGTATACGTACATATATTGGTCTTATTTGACCCATTGATAGGAAGCTATCAGGTACTACCAGTCTGGGCCAGAATAGACTTGGGAACGTGGTTATTGAAGGAGTACTCCGCATTCCCCAAATCTCCAGCATTACTGGAACCTCGCCATCAGTTTGTTTACGGTCATATCAAGGACACTCGTTGGAAGAATCTTAACCTCTGCAGTGACACAGTTGGCAGTATTCTATTGACCCAACCGACTGGACAACAGGACACATGTTAGGAGGAGGGGTCTTACCCTTCTGCAGAGATGCAGTCGGTGTATTCAGCTGCCCTCGCCGACTAGGCCTGAAATATCTAATGCAGGAAGGGCTCGTTATGTTACAAGAATGACAGCAGTTCCGATTGATTTTAAAACTTCTCCGTCGTAATTGTACAGAGTACTGTTGAACTTTAGAATGCTGAACCTCCTTCTCCTCGACTGAGATTGTCCAATCAACCCTTGGTTCTTGGTTGAAAAAATAACTGAAAATATAAAATGTATGCGTTATGTAACGGCCATAGTTAAAGGAAAGTTCAAATACTGGACGAGACTGATTAAGTTTCATGTTGTGCTAAAGCCCTTTGAAAAGACGGGAATCTACCTTTTTTTGCCAGTTGTGGGTAGAATTCTAAAGCAGACTGGTTTCCTTGTTTAATGGCACATCAACATTCGTTGGTTATTTAAACCATAGGAGTCGGAATAAAAGGTTTCATACATATTTTCAAGAATCTGTCAGAAAGTGAATCTAATAGCACGGCTTGGATTCGGGCTCTCATTAAGATTTCAGTCAAGTATGTTAGCCACAACACCACGGGTACTCCTAGGTGGTCTCTTTGGTTATCACACGACAACCGGTCTGGGAGGTAAACAGCATTCGAAACAGCTGTACGCCGCTTAAACATAGACGTTATGTTTGAGGATTTTAAATAATAAATTGTATTTCAAAGGCAATAGCGACGGAGAAATAGGGTTTTCCTAGTCGAAAATCAGGCTGCTTGGCTATATATACTTCAAAGTTGGGGCACGAATATTGGACGCTCGAATTCTAAGAGTTGACAATCAAGTTCCCTTACTACATCTTACCATCCATTCCAATCATGTATCGTAGCAGGTGGGTCTCTTAGACGGCACCCAGTGTCAGCATAGAGCTAATGTAAGTCCTTGCTAGTTGGCAAACACTGACGCGTACATAAAAATGTTACCTATAAGTATTTCCTTACTTCTCCAGTAGTGTCCCACTTGTCTTATCGGTCTTACTTGAATGGTTTCTAAGATGGGAGATTAGTGGCTGTAAAGCTGCTCCTTGGTAGGGTGTTGCTTTCAGGATTTGTTCAAAACTGCACGTAGCATTGTTGTGTTGTTTCCATCTAGCTTTTTCTTCACCATGTTAAACTCCAGGTGGTGCATCTATACAGTAGTACTGATACAGCCACAGCTTAGAAGAATTTCCATTCAATTACATCAGGGAAATCAGATTCCTATATGATCAATAATCAGTCAGTAGCAGTTTAATCCTTCGCTGGGTATATGCCAACATCACTTTCAGTAGATGAGATATTGCTGTCTAGGTATGTGAACGAGTCTATAAATTTCAGAGGCTTGTTACTGAGGGCGCAGATGAGTCCTCATTTAAAACATGAACTTTCTTTAATTTATGTTGACGTACATGCCAAATGCATCCTGCTGTTTGCTCTGGGATTCCGCTTAGGTAGGTGTATTGCTACGTTTCGTATAGTAAAAAAAAAAAAATTCTTTTATAAGATTCATTGACTTTCAACGTACTTGAACAAGGCAGATTACGAATAATATATCAATGTATTGTTTTGCAAAAGCCCATTCGGCTGTGGCTGATGAATATGCACATTGCATCTCTGTAGAGGGGTAAGACCCCCACCAAAAAAAAACAAGTCTTGGATATGACACTGAACAATCTGATGGTCATGCTTCCTTCCTGGAGCTTTGGGGAACGTGGAGTACACCTTCATTGGTATTATTCCCAGGTCCACTCAGACCCGGGGTGGTAGCACCTGATAGGGTCATATCTATGGATCAAATAGAATTGTTTGATATTGAAACTGTGTGGAAACAAGTGACTTATGTCAAATTGAATAGTTAGAACTAAAACTGTTCTACCACTTTCCGGCATGTAAACAAATGAGTAATATATTGACTTGACCTATGAGTGTCAATTAGCAATACCTGAAACCACTTGACGGTCTGCAAACAAATGGTTAATATTGAATATTATAGTGTTGGATAGCAATAATTGAAGGTTGAGGTGCCCGTGGGATAATGGTTATCGTCGTAGGAAAAGGACACGGCGACACGAGTTCAAATCCTAGACGAGACTGATTGCATTTCACATAGCACTAATACCCTTGGGAAAGGTTTGAATCCAGTTATTCTCCCTCCAGCAATGGGTAAATAGTAGGACAGAGTTCTTCAGCCTTGGTGGAGCAACTAATCTTTGAGAAGGAAAACTCTGAATTCAAACCTGTTAAACTCCGCTTAAAAATTGACCTTGTGCCATATCCTGCCCGAGCAGAGGGGTTGGTAAATATGGATATGCAATAATTGAAACCATCTGTGTAGAAACAATACCAATATTAGAGGACATACAAATTAGTTCAAACTCAGTTAAAAATGAAATTACCTCCAAACTATTCTATGCCCAGTCGGCTGGGGCTGTTCACTGACTTTCTCTTTCCAAAGGGGTAAGAAATCCCCCCTCAACGAGTGTCCTGATATGACACTAAACAATCTGATGGTGAGGTTCCAATGATGCTGGGTCTTTGGGAATTCAGAGCACTCCTTCATTGCCATTGCTCCCAGGTCCACTCTGGCCCGGAATAGTAGCACCTATCTATGGGTTAAATGAAACAAACGGCACACTTATGCTAAACTGAATTGTTAAAAATAGAAATGCTTTTGACAATTAAGCTGTACTTATATTTAAACGGCGTGCTTATGCTAAACTGAATTGTTTGAAATAGAACCGTTTTTTGACATTGAAACTGTACTTACACTAAACTGAATTGTTTAATATAGAACTGTTTTGACCTTTAAGTGTGTGTAGACAAAATCTGTAATTATACTAAACTGAATTAGCTGAATTAGAACTGCTTGACTAAACTGAATATCTTGAAATAGAAATGTTTTTAACAATTAAACTGTACTTGCGTTTAAACTGCGTACTTATGGTAAACTGAATTGTCTGAAATAGAACTATTTTTTTTCATAAAAATGGATATGGCGTTTAATAACCTACAAAGGTTGATATGCCATAAAACCCAACCAACCAAACTATTCTCTTAGAAATTATATGAATATCCGTTCAAATGTTAGTTGTCTGAATTTCTGAGACGAAGCTTGATTTTTATTTTAAAGGGTTTTCGGACTATTGTCTTCATCTTTATTGCTGTTTCCACAATAACAACAAAGATGAAGACAATTGTCCGTAAACCCTTTATAATATAAAAAAAAAAATTCAAATGTGTGCAAACAAATGACTGATGTTAGTGTTACTGTTCAATAGTAATACTCGAAACCATTAAACTATGGGCAAAAAAGGTGTATTGAATTGACTTGTTAGAAATTGAGCTCTGTGAACATTTACCTGAGTATAAACAAATGACTCTCTTTGAATTGTTCGTGATACATAGCGATATTTAGAATCTTTTAACGGTGCAAATGAATGAGTAATGTTAAATACTGTTATATGTATTACCATTTAACTTGCCAACAAATGACAGATGTAAAATCAAATTGTTAGTATTACATAGCAATACTTGAAATCATTTACCGGTGTTTAAACAACTGACTTATAGTAAATAGAATTATTCATGTTAGAAATACTTGAAACCATATAATTGTGTGCGAATGTTAGAAATAAATATTCCTTCAATATAAATTTGCAATATAAAACTATAAAATTTAAATAATAAATATTTAAATAAATAAAATATAACTTCTCGCAAGTCTTAAATTTTATAGATAATTAAAAGGACGCTTTTTATTGGTTGAGAATAAAAAGCTGTCTTTGTGCATATATTCATTTTATAAATGAATAAGCAGACGTTTTTTAAGACACAGACAAAAACTTATCAACATGGAAAGACAGCCCTTGTAAAGGACGTCGCTTCAATTAACCAACGTTTCAAAAAAAAAAAAAAAAAAAAAAACTTCGAAGTCAACTATTCTTCGAAAAGAGAACATCAACACCAAAGTGTTAATTTAATTGTGCTTTTTGGGGGGCGGGTATATATGTATATAAGTGCACTTGAATATTTGCACTTGAAAATTGACTTGGTCACGTGTTCTTTTTTTTTTTCTCCTAGAAAGTTTACATAAAAGTAAGTATTAGGTTGGATATAATTTACCAACAATGTTACCTACAAAATGTGTTTAGAAGCCTTATACATTTAAAATATATGCATAGAGGACTTAGCATTAAATAACCTGCAGGGGTTGATAAAGCCAACAAGAACTCGTAGTCAGTTTGCTAAACGAGCTTGATAAACATGGTACAAAGAGGAGGAGGTGATGTTTGTCCAAATGGTTGTTTGTCTGGAAATATGCCCATTTACTTAGTTTATCCATAACTTCAATGATAGTTTGTAGTTACTCTGCTTCCTGTCTACAATCAAAGCGTAATTTTTCGGGAACTTTTGTTCAGAAGCAAAGGGTAGTACCAGTGCGTTTTGCCTGGAATGGAAGCGCTCTTCAAGCACTTTGGTTTTGTCTCCGTGTAATACCCGTACCCGTAAAAATTTAATACAAAAAAAAAACCCACACCATTTTAAACAACTACACCGTGCAAGTTGTATGTGTATTTGGTTTGTGTGTTTGTGTTTTTTTTTTTTTCCCTTTTAAGGTTTGTGTTGAGTGTCCTTGCTATGGTGAACTGTCTTCGGAGTTTTTCACCTGTCAGTAACTTATTACAGAATAGAACACCTCTGGCGGTGTAATGGTTAGCAAGCTCGACTAGCAAACCTACACGAGTGAGTTCGAGTCTCATTGGGTGCCCCTTTCTTATGGCCTTGTGCCACATCTAAGCAAAAAGCTTAGTAAATTTCTAATGGTTAGCAAGCTTGACTAGCAAACCTTCTCGTGAGAGATCGATTCTCATTGGGAGCCCTATTCATGCAACCTTTTAAGCTTAGTAAATTTCCACTCATTCCAGAATTGGTGTAGTACCTGTGCGTTTTTCTAACGATCAAAGCAATCTTCTCTCGCACCTTTGCTCAGGAACAACGAGTACTTTTTGCATTTTTTCAAAGTTTTATATTTGATATTCAGTATATTTTTTTTTTTAATCTTTGCTTTTGAAATAATCGTAGATTTTACAAACGTACAGATACTACACGATGGTATCAACATCCGTTTGTGATATTGAATAAATTCGAGAAAAAATAATATTTGACAGATCTCTTATTCTTTTATTTGGTATCGTTGACAATAATGAACTTTCACACAAGAAATTCTCTCAAAAAAGTAAAGAGCACTTGATATTTTTTTTTTATTTATTTTTTTATTTTTTTACAGTGCTTGCTTTTTATCTCTTACTTGAAATATCTTTATTTTTCTTTTGTAATAATCTTTAAATATAAAGGAATCAAATAAAAAAAGTTTCCCCTTTTTGATTTTTTTTTTCTGGGCAGAACATCAAACAAGGTCACAATTAAATTTTCCGTTCTCTGACTCTAGGCTAAGCATCCTACTTTTTTTTCTTTTTTACGGAGCTTACTTTTTATAAAACTCTGTACCTAATAAATATATCAGCAGATGCATAAATTTAAAGATGGTGCAAAAGGTTTGAAAATAAAATTCAGTTTGATGCCCGGTTGTGGCTTCTACTTGTCCTAACACCAAGGAGAATACGCAGTTATCTCTCCCAGCGCTCATTCCCAACACCAGGGGGTTTTTGACAAAAGTATGCCACGCTCCTCTTTGTGACGAGATAGCACTTTTGTGTCGTCACTTCGGAGGATTTTTTTTTTGTAAATCCGGGACATAAAATTTGGGGATCCAGCCAGATACCCCACCAAAGACTTTGATTATGAGACATAACCATTTTGTCAAGGCTGTCGAGCACCACCGAAACTCCGATTAGATTCTGTGATTTCTTTAAAAGAATACTGATATATTTCCTTGTGCCTACTTTGTAAACAAGTGCAAATTAATTTGACAAATAAAAAAAAAAACGAGAAAATCTCGGAACTTTTTTTTTTTTTTTTTTTTTTTTTTTTTTCCAAGTTAATTTCCTTCTATGACAATTTCTGAAGTTTAATTTGAATGCCATGAATACATTAGGTGTGCAAAAATTTCCGGCGTATAAAACCGATTTTCATTTGGTATATTCAGTGAATAGTTTTAAATAAAGAGACTTAATGGGACCGCCTTTTCGTATAGGCTTAAGACTGTTGCCAATGACAAATACAGCCACCCACTTGTAATCTGCCAAAAATATTTACTTGTGAGATTGAAGATATTCATAATTTTTTTTTTTTTTTTTTTTGCTTTGCAAGGGGAAAATTGCGATATATATTTTTCTTTTCACTTTGAATTCTTACGTTTGTGTATCATGTGTGTGTGTGTGTGTGTATATATATATATATAAATATATATATATATGTATGCGTGAGTACATATGTAAGTGTGTGTGTGTGTGTGTATATATATATATATATATATATATATATATAAAAATGTGTGTGTGTGTATGTATATATATATATATATATATATATATATATATATATATATATATATATATATATATATTTGTGTGTGAGTATAAGTATGAAAATGTCTTCATGCATACCTACAACTAATACATGAAATCAAGCATCCTCCACAAGCAGCTCAAAATGCTGGTTTCTTTTTTGTTTTCTTTTTGGGTTTTTTTTTTTCTTTCCTTTGAAATTCATTCTACATATTGTTTTCTTTAAGAAAAATGTATTAAAATTTTGGTAGTCAAAGAGTAATACATAAATTCCTGGTCATTTTGATCCATAATTTTTTCATAAATAAAATCAAGGAGGTCTTAAATTTTCACTGAATTACCTCCCTTTACTTTTCTTTTTTGTTTTTCTTTGGATTTATTTACATTATTTTGTTTTTATTTATCTTTCTGTATTTTCATCTTTGTGTAATGAACTAATTAATTTGTGTTTTAATCACAGCCAAGGGGACAATTAAATAATGTGAGTCTGTCTGCAACTTATCAAAGAAAAGGGATCGGGGAATAAGAATTTTGTGCAAATCTGAAGAAAATTCTTCAGATATATTTTTTCCTTTTTTTTTTTTTTTTTTTTTTTTTTTTTTTTCCTTGTAGGGGTGTTATTCTATCTTTTTTGTCCATGCTGACACGGAGCTCTACAGTCTTTCAGAAACTTATCTATATACGAGTACATGGAAACTTTTTTTTTTCTTTTGCAAGAACACACACGAGGGTGGGAGACAATGACAAAAGATGTGAAGTGAAATATCAAAACTGTAAGAAAGCTGAAAATTCTACCAATGAACAGTCTCTATAAAAAAAAAAAAATATTTGAAAAAAAAAATAAATAAATAAAAACTGGGTCCATCTCTGAGCGAAGAACCATCAGTATCCAGAAGTAGTAAAAAAAATGGATTTACTATTAACATTTAAAAATAATAATAGTAAAAAAAATCAAAATTAAAAAAAGCACACACACAGAAAGACAATGAGATTTGCCAAATTGCAAATCGGAATTTGTCAAAATTCTTTTAACAGGTCTGTATATTTCTCAATTCTTTTTTTGTTTCGATTCCTTTGATCCAAACAGGAACAGCATAATGATAAATAAGGGAGAGAGAGCGAGAGAGACCATAATGTGGAAGTATTGTCGTTTCACGAAATGGAGGCTGACACAAGGCCAGAAGTATAGGAGCAGCTAGCTAGAATCGAACTAGCAAGTTATAACAGCCTATCTCAGGTACTGAATATTTCTTAGATTTAGTGAATTTAGGAGCTTGGACACATTTGGTGGGGATCTCTCTTTTTGTTTTGTTTTTTTAATCTTTTTTTCTATATTTTATTTTTATGCTTAGAAGTTGATAGTTTTATCGAAAAATGAAGGGCAAAATTTGTACCAGCAAATTCATGATCAAATTTGAAGTGAAATTTTTCAAATGTCTTTCTAATCATAGATTATATGATAATCTATGACAAAATAACCACATGGTTTTCAGAAATGTTCGAATCATTTCTCCTAATTTTTGTTTATTTTGTTTTCATGACATACCAACCTTCATGGGTTATTAAATGCCAAAATCATCCTAGTAGGACAGTAGTGGTACTATTTCATCTATAACAGGAGTAATAAGAGGGTTCATGCCTTATGAATGCTGGATTGGAATGCTTGAAACCATGCAATTATGAGCAAACAAGTGATTATCATTAAATAGGAATAGATATTAGGAATCATATGATTGTATTTAAATTATTATTATTAGATAGGAATACTTGAAACCATATGTGTCCAAACTATTTGTATTAGATGGGAATACTTTATACCCCAATAAACGCGAAGTACGTTACCCATGGAAACTATCCACTGACCTTTTGGACAGAAAAGTTCGATATATTTTTAGGATTATTTCTGTAAAATAATTTTTATATCTATATTTTGAGATGACGTCAAAAAACTGCCAGTTTTGTGGCGGGGGCGGGGGTAAAATAAGATTTAAATATCTTCTATATCTCTGGAAATATCCAAAAAGCATATATATATATATATATATATATATATATATATATATATATATATATATATTTTAAAGCCTTATACTATTTCTTTCAAGTGATTTTAGTCAATTCAGATTCCGGCTATTTTAAAAACATATATAGATTATATCTGGAAAAAAAATCTATGCTATTTCAAGGCATTTATAAAACTATGATCATAAAAAATAATTTTAAATAATCGTTAAATAGGATAAAAGCGCCCTCTATGTTTCTGGGTCTTCGGTGGATGCTAAAATATGCGTGGTATATATTGCCAATTGATTTTGTGTTGTAATCTTTTTTTCACTTTTGCGTGCGTGTCAAGTCAAAGAAACTTAAAATTCTTTACAGGTTATAAATGGGTTTCTCGTGAAAGTCAGGATTTAAAAGATGTCACCATTGTATAGAGTATATGTAAGTCTGCCTCCTATCCTTGATCACATAATGGGCTTGGGGGCGGGGAAATATTTGCAACCAGGTCTGCTGTTCTATGTACAATGAAACCACCAATGAATCTTTCTTAATTTGAAGTATATATTTACTCCTCCCCTCCATGATAGCTCAGTCGGCTTGGGCTGTTGAATATACCAACTGCACTACTGCATAGGGATAGAACCCCACCCTAACCAGTAGCCTGTTATGACTGTAAACAATCTGGTGGTGAGGCTCCAGTAATGCAGAGTACCCCTTCATTGCCATTGCACCCGACAGGGTCTTATCTATGGGTCAAAAAGATCTGTTGGATATTTAAACTGAGTGCTAACAAATAACTTATTCTAAATTGAATTGTTAGAAATAGGAGTGTTTGATCATTTAAGTGACTGTTTACTTGAATTGTTAGTGATGCATAACAAAACTTGGAACCATTTAACTGTGAGTAAACGAATGAGTAATGTTGACTAGAATAAGGGATTTTTTTTTTTTTAATGAAAATAACTGCGAACTATATGCGCAAACAAATGACACATGTTAAATTCAGACTGTTATATAGCAATACTTGAAGCCATTTAACTGTGCAAATAAAATAAACTCAAGCTTGTTTTAAAAATGTTATCAACAAAATGTTTACAAATCGTTTATATGTATAGAGGACTTGGCATTAAATAACCTACAATGGTTGATATGCCATAAAAGCCAACCAAACCAAAACCTATATATTTAATATATATGTATAAAGAAGATTAGGCATTAAATAACCTACAATGGTTGATATACCACCAAACCAAATCATATATATTTAATATATATGGATGAAAAGGTTTGGTATTTAATAACCTACGTATATATTTATATATAAAGAGGATTTGGCCTTAAATAACCTATAATGGTTGATATGCCATAAAACCCAACCAAACCAAAAAATAAAAGTGAATTGAAAAATTACAAGTCGTCAGTGGTCAAGTCTTCAAGATAATAACTTACGATGCCTGATAGGCCATAAAACCCAACTAAAATAAAATCCTATATATTTAATATATATATATATATGTATAAAGAGGATTTAGCATTAAATAACCTACAATGGTTGATATGCCATAAAACGCAAGCAAACCGTTTTTAAGATAATAAACAAAGACTAACCTCTTCAACATAATACTATAACCACTTACTCCTTCATGAAAGTGAACAACTGCAAGTTTAACCGATCGATACAGAGAATATTCATTTCCAAGATTGGTAAAAATTCTGCGGTAAAAAAGCTTTGTCTTATGTATAACGAAACTACCACTGTACCATTCATAATATGAACTACCGTTTCTAATCTTCCAGCATGCAAAGAATGCTGCGTATGGGTTTTCGGTCTGCACACAGCGTTAGGGAAGTAATTTAAATCATCTCATAAGGTAGGTACAGGGTTAAAGTTAACTTAAAACCTATGCGTGATCACACATTGGGGTGGGGGAGAAATCTTCGGCAACGATGTCTGCTGTGCTGTAAACAATGAAACGACCTCTAAATCCTTCATGAATTGAATTATGTATCTACCCAACCCCTCTGCCATGTGGTTTCTTGAGCTAGGTAAAGCTGATTTAAAAAAAAAAAAACTTTGTTTTCATTACCCCTTGACTGTTTGACCAACCAACGCTAGAGAACACGCTCTGTCACAACTATTTGCACGTAGCTGGGGTAGGAAGAAATGGATTCATGCCTTTCCTAATGTTCTTTGCGCGAAGTGAAAATCAGCCTCATCCAGGATTTGAACTTTTGTCGCAGCGCATTGTCTTCAACGATAACCGTTATGCTATGCGAGCCTCCCTTATAATTTGAATTATCTTATGATATAGAGGAGTATTCGGTCTGTCTGCTTGAGGGAAGAGGATTCGACACTTTCCCATGCTGTAGGATTAAAGCTGATCTTAAACTCGTCCGTGATCTTAACTACTAAGGATCTTGGCACTTGCAGGCATGAACCTGTGCCAGGGTCCAATCAATAGGTCGATGTTTAAAAGGATTTTGAATTCGATTGGCAATCGCAGTTGGTCTATCTGCGCTCTTAGTTTTCAGAGACTCACCGAAGACGGTGGTTTTGAGGTTAGGCCTGAAAAATACATCGCAAAACGGACCTCGCCCACCTCCATTTCAGGAAAATATTGTCTGGAAAAGTATTTTTTCGTCGTCTTTGATTCTTCACTAATCAGTTCTACGATTACAGAAAATGGTGCATTTTAAACTCTTGAGGAAAGAGGCCTCATTTTATCACTCATAAAGGTGTGGTCTGATAAGAGTAGACTTCAGAGTAAAGATCCCAATCAGTAAGGATTAGACGTATGTTGAGTTGGTGGGGAAAGGGTCACTCTCTTTTTATTCTCCAGATATTGTTCCATCTGATTACCATTTATTCAATAGCTCACATAACCATCTTGATGGATTTATTCTTCAAACATACCAAGTGGTGTAACCAATCCTTTCGAGTTTTTTTTTTCTTTCTTTCTTTATACACCAAAATACTTCGCGCATACTGCTCAGTTACATTTAACATAAGCTTGTCAGAGACCAGTCAGCTAGGGCTGTTAAAGACCCCGACTGTATCTCTGCAGAGGGGTAAGGTCTTACCCCATGAGAGTTCTGGTATGATTCCTGATTGCAACTGATGGTAAGGCTTCAGTCCTGCAGCTCTGGAGAATGTGGAGTGTCCCTTCATAACTATTACTCCCAGGTCCACTCAGTCCTGGTTGGTTGTTTGGGTTTTTTAATGCCAAATCCATTTCTATACAAATAATCAGTTCTATTTTAAACAATTCAATTTAGTATGAGTAAACAATTTGTCAAAAACATTTCTATTCCAAGCAATTCAGCTTAGTCAAACAGTTTCATTTCAAACAATTCAGTTTAGCATAAGTATAGATTTTGTTTACGCACAGGTAAATGTTAAAACAGTCCTATGAAAAACTATTCAGTTTAGCATAAGTGCAGTTTCAATGTCAAAAACTGTTCCATTTCAAACAATTCAGTTTAGCATATGTACGAAGTTTAGTTCTATTTGGCACACAGATAGGACTTTATCAAGTGGTATTCCCCTAAGCTCCTTCATTTCTAGAACTTCATCATCAGGTTGTTTAGCGTCATAAACAGGACGCTCGTTGGTGGGGGTCTTATACTTCTGCAGAGATGCATTCGGTGTATTCTACAGCCATAGTCGACTGGGCAATACTCAGTGCTAGGTGCTCCAGCACTATTTACAATTTCAAATAGAATTGTTTACCCTTTTTAACTGTGTGTAAACAAATGACAAGTGTAAAATTGAATTGTTAGTATTACATAGCAATATTTGAAACAATTTTCTTATGTGCAGACAAATAACATTTTTAAATGAACCAAAGGTTAACTACAAAATATTCGTTTAAAAATCATATATAATTGATGAGTATATAATTTATAAATCCTATATAATTGGTAAGCATATATTCAATACGGCTCATTGGCCTAGTGGTTAGAATGTTCGCCAATGTTCCGGAAGACCTGGTTTCAATCCCAAGTCGCGTTATACCAAAGACTTTAAAAACGGTACTTGATACCTCCTTGCTTAACACTCAGCAATATAAGGTACGTATCAAGGGTAAAGTGAAACAATCCCGGGAAATTTGTAGCTCCCCTTATACCTCAGTATAGTAGCTATTGCAAAGGGAGCCTTCTGGCCGCCCTCGACTATTATCACCGATTTTACTTTACTATATATTCTATAAACTGGATCAAGCATTAAGTAACGTACAGGGTTTGATATGCCATAAAACTCAACCAAGAAAGCCAGTAAATATGTAAACATACTAGAGTTGAACGCTAATATATACTAATTCCCCGACCCTGTGCTAGATTAAAAGATCAGCCACATCTAATATCACTAATTTTTTTTTAAAACAGGATCAGGCATTAAATAACCTACAGGGCTTGATATGCCGTAAAAGATTCTATCAGCAACTCCAGTGTTGATAACTAACAAGGACTTACTTTCTGAATTTCAGACCATTTCGGTAGTAAAATATCTTGATATTACTATGGTACATATACCGCAATTGTCATCAATGTTGCATTCATTCATGACCCTCACCCAGTAGGCAGGAATTCTTTTTTAAGTGTCCTGGGTATGACACTGAACTTTATCTGATGGAGATTCCAGTTCTGTAGAGAGTGAAGTGTCACTTCATTGCTCCTTGTTTTTCTCTGTCCTGGAGTTGATCCAGTCGGTCGCGGCTGCGGAATACACTGACTGCATCTCTACAAAGAGGTAAAGCTCCCCCAATGAGTGTCCTGTTATGACCCTAAGCAATCTGATGGTCAGGCTCCAGTAATGCTGGAGATTTGGAGAATGCGGAGTATTCTTCATTGCCAGGTCCACCCAGGCCTGGAATGGTAACACCTGAAAGGGTCCTATATATGGGTTAAAATAGAACTGATTGGCGTACTTACGATGAACTGAATTGTTTGTAATAGAAATGTTAATATGTATAAAAAAAATGGATTCGGCATTAAATAACTTAGAATGGTTGATTTGTCACGAAGCCAAACAAAACTGACCAGTAGTAGTAGTACCTCTTCGGGCCAAATAGATGTGCCAAAAGATTATTCGTATTTGATAGAATCCTGTGCCAAAAAAATCTTAACACAAAAATCTATATTTTAATGCGATTATCTAATCTCAAGGCATAAAATAACTCTGCATGGGTTGACATGCCATCAAAAATCCTTTTTTACTGACTCTTAATAATCCTATTTTTCATTAAGGTTTTTCTCACTATTGTCTTCATCGGAATTATTTCCACAACGTCTCGGCCGATATGTCCTCCGGGCTTCTTCAGGCGTTTGTCAAACTCGGGAAGTTACGCGGGACTTCGAACTACGTCCTCTATTGAACCCACGGGGGTCACCTGTTTTGATTCTGTTAGTCATAAGCAGGTAAAAGTGTTAAGTATTCCCGTATTGTTACTTGCCTGCAGTCAGGATTGACCCTGCAATCTCCAAATGATTATCTTCAGAAGCTTAGCGTTATGGTTATAGGCGTTGGTTCCCTGTTTCCTGCTGTCTCGGTTATGGCAAACGGAATTAGAACGGGCGACCCCCGTGGATTCAATAAAGGACGTAGTTCGAAGTTCCGTGAAGGTTGTCGAGTTCGACAAACACCACAAGTCTCGTCTAAGAAATTTAGACAAAAAATCAGGCTTCGATTCTCTAATCTCAAGGCATAAAATAACCTTGCATGAGTTGACATGCCATTAAAAAATCATTCTCTTTCCTAACTCTTAATCCTATTTTCCTATTTTAATTAATAATTTGCAAATACTTCTAAAAAAATTTTTCTGTTAATTTTCACAACAGTTTACGTTTGTTCCTAATGGTTGTGAATTAACTTCGTTTCAGAGGCCTTCTTTTCTGGCAGCACCTGTCCCTCCGCGTAAAATGGACTATGTCATGGGTTTATTGCTCGGTTCTGGGAGTGACCTTTAAGCGGTATTTCAAAAGAACTTAAAGCCGCCTCGCGGGAGGTTCGCTTCTTCCGCGACTCCCTACATGAAACCAAATTTTGTATCAGTTTGGCCTCGTAAGGAGTCAAACACACCTAATTACTAAATTCTCGACTTTCAGGATTAAAGTGCAGTACATGTTCAACTCGGTCTTTTTTTTTTCCCTATCTTTTGATGCAGCACACTGCTTAAATAAACATGCGCGCCTATACCTGGTAATATTATCCACGGAGACTGGGCCAATTCTGAGCTTTTTCATATATTGGACCCCCACCCTCATTAAACTGAATATGCTCTACCCACTGCAACCGAGCAATTTAGTGAAATAAGGTTGTAAAAAATGAGTCAATTAGGAAGTGGTTAAAAATTTGGAAGTAGAGTAGCAATATACCGTAGCCATAATAAACGCTATGTGTGAAAAAGACATAGCATACCGATGTGAAATATACATATATATATAACATAGGAATCTCGAAACACGAAAAACACTTACGATTACTCAGTTCAGGTACGAAACTTTTTATTACCTTTTGAGTTTAACGGTTTTTCGACATAAGGAGAGAGGCTCAATCTTTCTATTCTGGCTCTTTCATCTGCTCCCCTCCACCACCACCACCATCTCGTGCGACACCTGCACAAAGCCTCCGCGAGTAAGCGAATGTCAACCCTTCTTTTCCGGTCTCTAGTCTCGACTCTACTAACTTTCTTCAAATTCCAAAAATCTTCCGCGCGTTTCCGGTGCGTGACGTCATTCGCACTTGCTAGCCCCGTTTCCCATCTCGGGCTATTGTGACATCTCTGAGTGACACGTCCGCTCCGTCCGTCCACCCGCGCGCGTGAACACCTATGTTAATGTAACCCATGCACTGAGCCGAAAGGTTCTCAGCCTAACTAACCGCCCCCAAATCCTTCGGCCATTATATTACAGCAATAATGTCAATAGGCATTGATAAAAAAAAAAAATAAAACATTGGGTTCAAATACCTAATACTGCCTACCGTCCGCATTGGCTTTCAAATAATAATCATAATTGTGATCATTACAAAGAAAAAAAAACCCGCTTTGTTTCCGAAACACTAGTCAAGTCACAAGTGTTTAAATAGCTCAGAAGTATTTAAAAAGAGTTTGCTTATAATCCAATGGCCAGCTCGAATCGTGGCGAGACTCTCCAGTTGGTGGGACGTGCATCGACCGGCCATGGTGTGAGCTGCACGGTTCGGTCGGGGTGTCTCCTCACTAGATATACCTCTGGCCTCAGGGAGCCGTCCTCCTCGGAGGGGTTAGGTTTATCGCCTGGTACCTGAGGCGCCCTGCAAAGAGGAATGCCGACGGGGCTCGAGGCATTTTTTGGACTGTCGGACGCGTCTGAGCTACAGCCCTGCGACCGAACCAACCTAAAAAACGGCCTTGTGCCACACTCGCACGCTTGCAGGGCGTATGATAAATAACAGCTCGTCCTATCAGGCAGAGCTTAGCATATGTCGACTGCATCCCTTGCAGAGGAGAAAAGCACCCCCCTCTGAGTGTGACGCTAAATTGCCGCAGTTGGTGAGGGTCAAGTTCTTGAGCTCTGAGAAGTGTGGAGTAGTTCTTTTTCATTACCGTTGCTCTTAGATCAACTTAGTCCTGAATCGGTATTACCTGTCAGGGTGTCAACTATGAGTTAAATAAATGTTTAAAACTATTTGGTTTCAATAGAATCGAATACAAAAAAAAAATTTTTTTAAAACTACAAATAAAAGTACAATGAATCCAATTCCCTAACTTTTAGGCATAAAATAACGATAATTAATACCATATGATTCAGCAAAAATTCAGCAAAAAAATAACGATAATTAATACCATATGATTCAGCAAAAATTCAGCAAAAAATAACGATAATTAATACCATATGATTCAGCAAAAATTCAGCAAAAAAATAACGATAATTAATACCATATGATTCAGCAAAAAATAGCGATAATTAATACCATATGATTCAGCAAGATATTTATTAGATAGGAATGCTCAAAACTATAACTACAAGCAAATTAATAAATAAAAATATCTACTTGAAACCATATTGGAAAAATACGGACTTCTGTATTAAATAACCCAACTTGGATTAATATGCCGTAAAAGCAACCATGACCCATAACTTCAATAGTTTTTTTATGAACATTATCATCTGAAAAACATTGAGACTAAGTATAAGAAAAAACAGCTCGTTTTTCGGGCGATATTTTAAGGGCAATTCAAATTATTGACAATGATAGGATCCAAATTAATTTGATAGTTTTTGAACTCTTCCAAATAAAAATCAGACGCCTTTTCAGTCTCTTTAATCGATTCTTAAGATTTTTCTTTTCAACAATTTTATTTAAAAGTACAAAACGCGACTAAATATTGATTATATGTAGACTACAACGAAATTACTAGAAAAACCAATCAAAATCTATTAAGATACTTAGGAATAGTATTTGTATGATAATACAGTCACAGTAGTCTAACCTTTTGTGTAAGAATATGTATGGCTTCTTTGATATATGTTATTGATAGAGAATGTGTTTTCCTGTCTCTGTAGACGGGTTAATTTAGAGCTACCAAATTTGGTAAGCGTATTTATAGACCCCAAGGGAATTTTTTGAAAATAAATTTTCGAGTTTTGGCCATAGTCTTGGTAGTTTAATGGCTAAAGCGCTGGACTCTTGTCTTGAAGTAAGTAAGTTCCAACACAAGTCACGTTCATTTTCTGACTAATATCTTTTGGAAAGTTATGAACTTCTTATCCTATTAGCTAGTGATCAAATAATCACATCATTAAAAGAAGAAACCGGACTAAAATAGGTAATAATAGATATTAAAAACATAGAAGTATTTGGTTATGTAGAAGAATGTGCCGATAGCGACCCATGTGGTTTGAACACGGATCTACCGCCAGCAAGCACATCTGTTGAAATGGATGGTACAACAGGTGTCACGTGACTAGAAATAGAAAATATATAGATCAGTGAGGGGTGTTCTATGTAGAGTTGCTTTGCAAGTCAGTATTACGTTAGCATTTCATATTCAGTATTCGACGTTGTACGAGAATGTCGGCCAAAATTACTCCCACCTCACCGAACGTTTAGAAAAGTGGAGACGAGGAATCGTTTCGAACATTACAAAGCATGCCATTGCTAATATAAAGGTGAAAGAAATTCAAGTGTCCTGGAATAACACTAGTACCCTCGGGAAAGGTATGAATCCAATTATTCTCCCTCCAGTTTTGGGTAAATAGTAGGACAGACTGAGTTCTTCAGCCTTGGTCAGGCAACAAGTCTTGGAGAAGGAAAACTCTGAATTCAAACCTGTTAAACTCCGCTTAAAAATTGACCTTGTGTCATATCCTGCCCGAGCGGAGGGGTTGGTAAATATGGTTAAGTGTCCTGGAATTTACTCGAAACTGCGTCTGATGGCTAGGCTCCAATTCTGGATTGGGGAGTACCACTTATTTGTCATTACTCCCAAGTCTTCTCTGTGAAAATGAATTGTATTTAGAATAGTTACTTCAATCTATTTTTTTTTTCTTTTACAGAGTATTATCATTGGTTAACTGAAACCATTTAACTATATGCAAACAAATGACTATTATTAAGTAGGAATAGTTACTCAAAACCATATAACTCGAAGGTGAGTCCTCGTGGTGTAATGGTTAAAGCGATGGACTACGGAATCGTAGTACGTGAGTTCGTACTCCAGTCGCGCTATTGCGTTCACTTTCGCGCAAATACCCTTGGGAAAGGTATGAAACCTCTTATCCTCCCAGCTATGGGTTAAATAGTACCACTACTGTTCTTCTAGGATAATGGCTTTGGCATTAAATAGCCTAAAAAGAGTTGATATGCCATTAAGCAAAGACACGAAACCATATCATTTGACGGATTATTTGTATGAGATCGGAGTTTTTTAAAACTGAAAATTATTTCTATTTCATTGGAATATTTGATAACATAACTGTTTAAAAAAAAAATCAACTTTGAAATATGTATATTTAGGCAGCTTTTCTTCGTTAATGCAAATTTCATTAAACATAAGACATTTTATGCCTACATATTTTCTTCTGGATCCGTTCGAATTCCCGTATTACTTTTATCATATTCGGGGGGGGATTGATTTAGGTATTGTCCATAGTTGTATGTATCCCTACTTTTAATTTAATTCTGTAAATAATTATAATTTATATATAAATTTAAATGTCCCTTAGGAGATTGTATCTCTGATAATAATAATATATATGTTGGTTCAGCCTCAACTACCCTGTCGAGGAGACTTACAATGCACCTTTCTAACACAAGTTTAATAGCTCAGCATTTAAAAAAACATTCATGCCCAACAACACAACTACGAAAAATTCTCACCGACAACACAATACTCGAACATTAAAATAATAAACAAAAACTTCAGATTCTCGAAGCACTATATATTAGAAACCTGCAACCAGCACTTAATAGAATTAATTTTCAAACCAGTGCTAATGTACTTAAATGTCTTTAGCTACTGGCACTATTTACAGAATTACATTTAAAAGCAAACGCCATAATCTTCAACGGCAAAGACGTCCTTACACAGTAGTAATTTGCTAAAACAAAAGTTACATCACTTTTGTAATAGATTCTCCCCTGATGATGGCCCAAAGTCGGACAGAAAGTACTAGGGATACATACAACTATGGACAATACCTAAATCAATTCCCCTCCGAATACGATAAAAGTAATACGGGAATTCGAACGGATCCAGAAGAAAATATGTAGGCATAAAATGTCTATTATGTTTAATGAAATTTGCATTAAAAAACAACTTTTAAACAACTACAGAAGAAAGTGTAAATACAAACATACAATATACAAGAATCCCTAACCTCTAGACACAAAATAAACTTTGACAGATTGACATGCCGTTAAAATCAGTCAGCTTCATATATGTATCCACTAACCCTTTCGCACGAGCAATGTGACACAAGGTCAGTTTTTAAGCGGAGTTTAACAGGATTGATTTCAGTTTTTCTTCTCTTAGATTGGTTGCCATACCAAGGTTAAAGAGCCCAGTCTGTCCTATTTACCCATAGCTGGAGGGAGAACCCTCGGATTAATACTTATCCTCAGTTTATGGTATTTTGGTAGAACGACTGTATAACTATAATTTAAAATTCTGAAACTATATTTTCAGGGTTGCTACTGCATGAATCTTCATCTAAATATCGAAAACTTTATCGAAAATACATTTGAAGACTTCACCCAAGTGTGTACAAAGAATCGAACAGGATTATGAATAAATTCGTCCGTTGTCCGTACAACTAAAGCTCCGACTTTTTGGGCCCTATTTTAAACTTTCATGGAATTTTAGTCATGGCTAGAGAGGCCTTAAACTAAACAATATCAGACTGTCTCAGGGTGTTCAGCCAAAGTTCAGTCCCATTAACCCACTTTCTTGGTAATCATTAAGAAAGACAGGTGAAGCTCTCTCTAATCACTCAGATTGTCACCGACAGGAGGCTTGCCAAGAAGAAATTGATTCAGAGGTCGGCTGGCAAGCCTGAAAGCCTTTTAAATTAGACAAATATTACCCCTCCAAGTTTGGAAAATAATGAAAGGAATCATTTATTCGAAATGTTTGATAGGGGATTTCGATTGTATCTTAGATCAACGAATTAACCTTGAGCCACCCTCTGTACACCACTCTCAGTGTAAACAAGGTAGTAACCCGCCGCGAATAAACGATAAAAACAAATACGAATAATCATCCTAAACTTAAATAAAAGCGACTCGACATAATTTATTTTTTGTTAATGTCTATCTTACAACTCGTGTATGTACCTCCTGAATCGTAATGGTGAGTAAGCCAGACATTCGATCATTACTCATGAGTTCGAGTCGCACTGAGTGGCTTATACACCCAGCATTGTGCCACAACTAAGCCACTCTTAATAAATACCCATATTACGTAGGGGTTCTAAGACAGTTTAATGCTACTTCCGATTAATTATCTAAAACCTTTGCAAAATGACTCTACATCTTACTCTCCGTATATAATATGGGCAGGTATTGGTAGTTTTAAACATTTTAAATACGAATAGCCATACTAAAATTCAATGAAAGCGATTCTACGTCTTTTATGCATCTCATAACCCGTATGTAATAAGAACTGCTATTATAAATTGAGAATAGCCATTGGATATCATTTTCGTAAAAATAATCACCTCCCACGATACAAAGCAATATCTGTGCCTGAAGCTTTCTTCTTTGGCGAAGAAAGTACGCTGTACTAAGTCACTCAGCAAGCTTGAATGACGAAGAGTCAGCTTACATAACTGGATATTTTTGTAGTCTCGCGTTTTATATTAGTGCACTTTTTCTCGGTTGCTGTTTTACTAGAACTTAGGAATCCATTACGAGTAGTCGAATGGTCAGACCAAACTTTAGTACAGTTCTTCTATCTGGAAGAGGGCTTTGACATTAAATAACCGATGAATGTTGAAATGCCATTAAACAAACCAAATAAAACTGCACTCACCCAGCCGACTGCATCTCTGCAAAAGACTAAGACCACTCCAAACGAGAGTCTTGATATGATACTAAACTGTATCTGATGGTGAGGCTCAAGTAATGCTGGAGCTTTGGGGAATACGGAGCATCGAGTGGTAGCATATGATAGGGTCCTATCTATGGGTCAAATAAAATTGTTTGACGTTTAAAATTTGTGTAAACAAATGACTTGTGTTAAACTGAATTGCTTGAAATAGAACTGTTTGTTCATTTAACTGTATTAACAAGTGACTGAACATTTAATTGAATTGTTAGTGATACATAGCAATACTTGAAAACATTTGTGTGCAAACAAATGATTGTTGATGGAAATAAGGGAACTCATTTAACTGAGCCAAAAAATGTGCTGAGACTCGTTTAAAAATGTTATCTCAGCTCATTTTTTGGCTCAGTTAAATGATTTCCTTGTTAGAACTACAATAGAAAATGAGGAAGTTAATATCAATGTCTGTCAGCTCTCTCTCTCTCCTTAAAAAGCTTTATCTCTGTCTAGATAAAGAGGTCGACTCATTTTTTAAACGCTGTTTGTCTTTTCTCGACGACTACTAAGTTTGCCCATTCGGCAAGAGCTATAGAATACACTGACAGCTTTTCTGCAAAGGGGTAAGACCCCACCAACGATTGTCCTGGATATATGACAGGAAACAATCTGATGGTGAGGTTCCAGCAATGATTGAGCTTTGGCGAATGCAGATTACCCTTTATTGCTATTATTCCCAGGTCCACTCTGGCCTCGGAGTGGTAGCACCTGATATCTATGGGTCAAATAGAACTAAACTAAAAACGTAGTGAGAAAAACAACATCAAAAAAACTACGAAAATGAGGACAAAAGTCCGCAATAAAAAAAAAGAAAAAATTAATTCTCAGACTAAAGAAGCCTCATCTCAAAAGGATTCCCAGTAAAGACAATTACAAATTCGGTACGGACCCGACTATGGAAGACCAGATAAGAACAAATAATTGGATTTATAAAACAAAAAATCCAACCTTGATCGCCTTTCGGGGCCCGTCGTGCAGTGGATAGAGGCGTTGTGCCTCTACGGTTCCAGGTGAGCATTGTCAGAAGATAGCGGTTTCAATTCCTACCCAAGCCGGCCAGAGGGTTACTTGGTCAAAAACGTGGTGCGATAGACAACAACTATGGAAGGCAGTAATTACTTGGGATACGGTTACAAGACTCGGCATTCCTATCCGAGTTCGCGTTTAATCACCTGAAGAAGGCCAGAGGTGAAATTTGGCCGAAAAGTAGAGAAAAACAAAAAAAATACCAAGATGAGGACCAAATTCCGCAATTAAAAAAAAATTCTCAGATTAAAGAAGCCTCATCTCAAAAGGATTCCCAATAAAGACAACTAAACTGTACTTATGCTAAACTTAATTATTCGAAATAGAACTGTTTATTTATATTAAAATGGATTTGGCATTAAATAACCTAGAAAGGTTGATATGCTATAAAACCCAAACAAATATTCTGTGCAGTAGAGAATAAACTTTTATATTAGCGAACCAAAACTGGTTCTGTGTGATCATTACTTTTCATAACAGTGGAGGTTACTAACGAGATCTGGCTACACGCATAAACCTGCTAGACACGCTGCCGAGTCAGCAAATGTGCTGTAGTGGAAATTTACTAAGCATTTTGCTTAGATGTGGCACAAGGCCATATGAAAGGGGCACCCAATGAGACTCGAACTCACTCGTGTAAATGTGCTGTAGTGGTACAAACGTCGATTGAGATGTTACCGTACAACCTTCTATTTGGCGTGGTAACAGTACATGGATATAAATATCAAACTGCATCCAGTGCGGTGGATCCAGTTCTGAAGGACTAGAAACTCCGCTATCTTTTAATTGACATTACTGCCAGGTCCACTCTGATCCAGAGTTGGTCTACCTGTAAGGTTTCCACCAATGGTTTAAATAAATGTTTGTATGATAAAAAAAAATACTTTAAACCATATAACTGTCAGCTATTTTAATTTGTGCCGCTAGCTGAATTTCAACTAGAATACCCATTTCTACATCTTGCCCAGTCGGCTGAGGCTGTAGAATATCCCGACTGTACTTCTGAAGAGGGGTAACCCCACCCCAACGAGTGTCCAAGATATGACACCAAAGAATCTGATGGTGAGGTTCCAGCGATGCTAGGCTTGGGGAAATACAGAGAACCCCTTCCTTCCCATTGCTCCCAGGTTCACTCTGGCCCAGAGTAATAGCACATCTTCACTGCATAGGCCCTATCTATGTGTTAAATAGGACTAAACTGCATACTTATACTAAACTGAATTGTTTGAATTAGAACTGTTTGACTAAACAGAATAGCTTGAAATAGAAATGTTTTTTTAGCAATTAAACTGTGTACTTACATTTAAACTGCGTATGCTAAACTGAATTGTTTTAAATGGAACTGTTTTTGACATTGAAACTGTACTTACGCTAAACTGAATTGTTTAAAATAGAACTGTTTTGATTTTTAGCTGTGTGAAAACAAGATCTATACTAAAGTGAATTGGCTGATTTAGAACTGTTTGACTAAACTGAATAGCTTGAAATAGAAATGTTTTTGACAACTAAACAGTGCACTTAGGTTAAACTGAATTGTTTGAAATGGAACAGAATATTTGCATAAAAGTGTTTTTGGCGTTAAATAACCTACAAAGGTTGATATGCCATAAAAACCCAAGCAGCCAACCAACCATTTCTGCATCGCTATTGCATATATATGTTGTAATTTTTATACATAAATACGTGTGTGTATGTGTGGTTTACTAAGAAAATGTTGCAATCTTATTTAATAACCTGTGCAGATTACATTTTATATTTTCAGACAGGAGCCTTTAGCTGGTGACTCGAGGGCGTGGGAGGTTCAAGATTTTCATGTTTAATAGACTTTTAGTTCGATTAGTTAAACGAAACCTCACCGTAGTTTAATCTGTAGTTTTGAATTTTCAGATTGCATGAAATTAAGTCTAGGCAACTTAATTTTAGAAAGTTAGAATCAATTTAGATTTTTAAAGATTTTTTAAAAAGCTAAATTACAGCTTTGAGATGTCTTGAGATAAAACAGTTTCTACATCTAGGTAAAATTATCTCGATTAATTTTTCTTACAAAGCAAATTTACTAATTAAAATTCTATAATGAATTAATGAATACTAAATGTTTAATTAGATTTTGTTAATTAGATTTCAGTAGAATTCTAAAACGTGAATTTTTCACTGATATCTTTAGTAGATGTGTACTGTATAATCCGTAAATAAAATACCCTCAAGCCATTTTTTTTTCTTTTCCTTTTTTTTTTCTTTCTTTTCTTTAATTAAGATAGTTTTCTTCTTTACAAAATATACCTTTATTTTTATCCCATAGTATATCATACAATTAAAACGAATATTTTTTGACATTATCTATTACCAAACTGTTCAGCGTTAAAATTCTGACTCTCTGCAGAAGGGTAAGCCACTCCCTAAAATAGGGGGTCCTGGATATGATACTAAACTGATGGTCAGGCTCTAGTTGTCGAGATCTATGAAGTGTGGAGTACATCTTCATTACCAGTCCTCCCATGTCCACTCCGATTCGGTGTAATAATATATTTCCACCCCCCACAACGAGTCAAATCGAAAGCTTTTAAAATAATTCTTATTTGATAGGACCTTGTGCAAAAGCAAAGAACTATACAATAAACGTATGATGGAGATCTAACGTCAAAGTATAAAATGAACCTGGAGGGGTTGACATGCCGTTAAAATCAGGATAAGTTTTCACTCTGTCTTTTTGGTTTGGTTTCTTTGTTTAATGGGCTACCAACCTTTATAGGTTATTTAATGCCAAAGCAATTCTCCTTGAAGAACATTAGTGGTACTATTTAACCCATAGCTGGGGGGGATAAGGGGGTTCATACCTTTCCCAAGGGTATTTGTCCGAAAGTGAACGTAATAACGCGACTGGAGTACGAACTCTATTATCACGATTCCGCAGTCCATTGCTTTAACCATTTCCCCCCGCCCTCTGGCTTTTTAATGGCATTTGGTTTTTCACAGAAGTCTGTGGCAGCAAGTCTCCCCCGTTTTTACTGGATTCTTCCGTGCTGGATAGTCTCGATTCTTTCACTGATCACAAGTTCTCTAACATTCTTTCACAGACCTTTTTAAAGAGACCGTTCCAAGGACTCCAACTACTATTGGTATCACCGTCTTTCCAGCTCTTGGGCATGGTCCAAGTATTTGTTTAACAATTCATTTCTTTTTAGCTTCACTTTGAGGTCTGCTAGAACTAAAACATCCACGAGAAATTTGTCTTTTCTCAATTAATGCTATCTAGCCTTTTGATCGAGGTACAAATGAATCCTCCAAACCAGAGATAATTTAGTGCGTCTCATTTTCCAGAAGGGATTCTGGTTTATGCACACACCATTTGACATTGTGATCAAATTTGAATGTCTCGCACAGTTCCTAGTGGATCACTCTTTCCATTCAGCTATGCCTAGTATTGTATTTCTTTTATATCCGTTTGTGGTATTCGCTTATGTGATTAAATGTTTCATATATGTTAACCACATAACCTACGTTTAGTTTTCCCTTGTGAATTGTCAATCTCGCCTTTGATATAATTAGTTATTTTGTACTGCTATAGATTCCTTTTCCCTTTTGAGGTTTCCACTTCGCAACCATGTCTCGGATAATATTCTTTTATTTTTGGTTAACATCAAAGGTGCATATTATGATAAAGTGATGCAGAATTACAAAATACAGCGCCTTTTAACCAAATCGTTCAGTGTGTCCTTCCGTAATAAATAGGAGGATATGATGCATACAACACCAACAATAATAAGACAGAGACGAGGAACAATATTATCAGTATAAGCAAACTAGTTGACGAGTTTATATACCTCAGAAGCAACATCTCATCGACTGAAAATGACGTCAACATACGATTAGGTAAGGCTTGGTTGGGTACTGGCAGGTTCGCAACCATATAGAAACGTGATGTCTTTGATGAACGGAAAATCTTCCAAACGACAGCTTTGTCTGTAATAGAGTATGGGAAATCCCAAGAATAGTGTGTGGCGTTTTAAAGAATTTCTGTAAGTAGCCGGCCACAAAACAGCGGCAGTACGGCCATTTACCTCCCATCTCAGAAACCACCCCAAAAAAGGTGAGGAATGAACCCCCTTATCCTTCCAGCTATGTGTTAAATAGTACCACTACTGTTTCTCGAAGGATTGCTTTGGCATTAAATAACCTACAAAAGTTGCTATGCTATTAAACACAAAGAAACAAACCAAAAAAGTGAGCAAAATGTTTTTCATTGGCCTCTTCAGTGTTGGCCGACCAACTAAAATTTAGCTTCATCGGTTTTGTGCAGACACTGGGTACCGTCTAGATGACTCGACAAGAGCGAGGGCTGAAAGGGACGACAAGCAAGAGGTGTCAAGGAAATCTTGATTTCAAGTCAGGAACTTTTCTGCCTTTTTGAAATTCTTTAACTAAATAAAATTCTAAATGTTTAAGATGTCTTTATAGTGGCTAAGAATATTAACTTTTCATCTTAAATACATCGTTGGGAGTGTATCGGTTAAAGTCGTTGGGCAGATCGAGCTCCTTAGCTTTAATAAAAGGTTTTCCTTTTTCTAGACTGGTTGTCTAAATTCAAAAGCAGTTCTGTTCAGAGGATCTTCGCCCCACTGTTGCACCACTTTTCTGTTATCAGCTTATCTAGAAAATATGGCTGATCATAGTGAGTCCTTTATCACTATAAACAAATCTGCTGTGTACGCAGTGCCCCCCCCCAACTCAGTGGATGGGGCTTAGAATACGCTGACAGTATGATCTAGAGAAAAGGTATGGCCCACTAAAAAATGGATATCCTGGTTATGACACTGAACTAAATCAAATCCTAATACGTCAATTCAGTAAATGTGAAAACTTTACAGTACTCCATTGCTATTCTTCGTATTCAATTGAAATACTTGATGCCATATAATTGTAAACTGTTTATACATAGAATAATCAATTAAAGCTATAGATCTTTATTAAAGATTACTTGACACTTATCAAATAACTGCGTGCAAACAAAAATCGAAATAATGACTTGAAACCATATAATTATCACAATGAGATGGGAATACTTTAAACTATACAACTGAGGGTTTATGGCAAAAAACAAACTCTTAAATCCACAAGAAATGTGAATATAAACGTGAAATAAACACGTTTCCTTCACCTTTAGGCATAAAATAACCCTTGACTGGTTGACACGTCGTTAGAATCAATCGTTATTTTCTCTCTCACCTTGTTATGAAAGCACAGTCGGCTCACATTATACAATACACCGACTGCATCTCTGCATGACATCCTATTAACGAGTGTCCTGATTATGACATTAAGCAATCTGATTGCAAAGCATCAGTAATGCTGGAGCTTTGGGGAATGCAGAGTATTCCTTCATTGCTCTCACTCCCAGGTCCACTCTGGACCGATGAGGTTGCACCTGATAGGGTCCTATCTATGAGTTAGATAGAACTCACTTCTAAACCGAGTGCAAGCAAATAACTTATGCTCAATTGACTTGTTAGAAATAGAATTGTTTGATCATTTAACTGTGTGTAAACAAGACATATTTAATTGAATTGTTAGTTTTAGATATCAGAACATGGAACCATTTAACTTTTACTAATGCTAAATTGAATTGTTAATTGATCGATCACTTAGTTGTGTGTCTAGACATTTTACATATGTTTAAGATATATGTAAAAACAGAATTTGGCATTAAATAACCATCAATGGTTGTTATGCCATAAAATCCAACCGAACCAAATCATATATATATATATATATATATATATATATGGATTTAGCATTAAATAACTTACAATAGTTGCCATTGCCTGAGTGGTAGCAACTGATAGGGTCTATGGGTCAAATAGAACTGTCTGACATATATACTGAGTGCAAATAAATGACTTATCCTAAACTGAATAGTTAGAAATAGAACTGTTTGATCTTTTAACTGTGTGTAAGCAAATGACTGCTGTTTAATTGGATTGTTAGTGATTGACAGAAATTTTGGGAAACATTTAACTTGACTTTTGGTAAATTGAATTTTGAGAAATAGATCTGCTGGATTATTTAACTGTGTGCATTTGCGAAATGTTTACAAATCATATATATCTCATATAATTTGGGATTAAATAACCTCTAATGGTTGATATGCCATAAAACTCGACCAACTAATTTGTTAGGAGAAAAATAGTCGGACAGTGAAGACTTTTTAGCTTGAATAAAGCAGCCAATTCAGAAGAAAAAAACAGACTCGTGTTCGTAAGAATCTGTGGCTCACTTGAGTATAAGTCTTTTGTTATAAGCTCATCAAAAACATTGTAGCTGTTTCGACACAAACCTTTATCACTATAAACAAACCTATGTAGGTAGGTTTAAAGTTCACTTCCTTAACTGAACTGTTCGGCCTTCAAATGCCGAGACCAATGGAAGACAGATAGCCATACACACGCATAAGCATTTGTAGATATATTTACTGTTCGTTGGGTTCTCTTTATTCAATGTCAAATATATTTTTAACAAGCCAAAATGTATTGGTTTACAGACAGTTAAATAGTTAAATTTTTTTTTATCCACAGATGGAACCCGAACAGGTACTTCCACTTCGGGTCAGTGGACCTGGGAGTAATGGTAATTAAGGAGAATTCCACATTCCCCAAGGCTCCAGCATTACTGTAGGTTTACCATCAGATGCAGTTAAGTGTCATATTAGGACACTCACTACTGGTAGGGGGGCTTACCCTTATGCAAAGATGCAGTCAGCCAAACCACATGGTCTCTCTCTCTCTGCCAGGGCTGCAGAATACACCGACTGAATCTCTGTAGAATGGTAATGTCGTGGTAAAGACACTAAACAATCTGATGGTAAGGTTCCGGTAACGCTGGCCCGGACTGTTAGCACCTGATAGGGTGCTATCTATGTGTCAAATCGAACTAAACTATATTATGGTAAACTGATTTTTTTGGAAATAGGACAGCTTATACCTCGAAAAATGGATTTGGCATTAAATAACCTACAATGGTTGATAAGCCATAAATCCAAATCAAACCAAAATGGCTTAATTCGGCGTTAAATGATCTGAAATGAGTTTCTACGGATACGCCGTGAAACAAAACCAACCAACCAAGGTCTGGTTCTGTCTCTTTCATATATGAGTTCTCTGGCATGGCAAGCCTCTTCGTAGATAAATTGAGATCTCGGCAACCGTTTGAACGGATGTATGTAAACAATAGTAATTGTGATTCATAACCGTTTAAAATTTACTTTGCAGCTAATATCTCCTCGTGGCTAAATGGTTAGAAGCTTTGGCTTGAGGTTTGAGTCGACCGGGTTTCGATCCCAGCTACGGGGAGATACTGTCTAGCCACACTGATGAGTTTTGATAGAACGAAGCAGATCTGTCTGTGGATGACTATTGTGGTGTGTGTGTATATATATATATATAGTCATGTTAAACTTTCGATGGCTGTTTTTCCCTCATCAATAGATCCCACCCTAATAAATGAGTAGCAGTAGTTTCCAGATTGAACTATTTGATCCTGGCCGTTGAATAAATCCAGGAGGAAACATCCAACAAAACAGCAGCTGTACGGCCACGTATCTCCCATCTCTAAAACCATCGAACAAGACAGACTAGAGAAGTAAAGGCGAAATCATAAGCTACGTTTTCCTATGGACCCCTTCACACGGATGTGCAAGTGTTCGACAACCTACTTGAATTTATCTCCAACAACTCTGAGCGGACACAGGATGTAGTCTAGGAGACCTGCTGGAAGGGATGGATGATAGACGAATGGCGAGAGTCAGGGAAATCAGTACTAGCAACACGACATGTGTATGTTTTTATGCTCTAATTGGGAATTAGGTTTCTATCCAGCTCTGACTGGCCCAGTCTCGGAGATGGATAATACGCCTTTATACAAAATCTTGCAGGTCACATCTTTAACTGAACTCACTGCTAACACAGATTTCCTTAACTCTCTCTCACCATTCGTCTCTTATCATCCATCACTTCCGGCAGGTCATCCAGGCTACATCCTGTCTCAATATAGAGCTGTTGTTAAGTTCGAGCTCGTTGTCCTCCAATTGCGCGTCTGTGTGAAAGAGTCCATAGGAGAACGCCGCTTATGAGTTTGTCCTTGCTCTTCTAGCAATGTCTTGTACGTCTAATTTAAGTGGTCTTCGAGATGGGTGGTAGGTGGCCATACTGCCGCTGTTTTGTGGGATGTATTTATAATGGAAAATAATATTATATAGCTTTTTTTCTTTTAATATTCTTTAGAATGATTTAAATCTTATAATAGCTAATTAAACCGCTGTGACCTTCCGAAGTGAAGGCAGACGTCAATCAATAAAAATACATTTCAACCTACAGCGATTCGTGAATTATGATATTTCATAAAGATTAATTAAGAATTTTCATTTAATAAAATTCTATTTGATATGCTCTTTTAAAATTAATGAAACTGCTGATTTAATGTTTTATTTTAAGAATGAAAGAAATTCAAAACGAAAGTTGGTGTCCTCGTGGTGTAAGGGTTAAAGCGATCGACTTCGGAATCGTAGTATTCGAGTTTGTAATCCAGTCGCAATATTACGTTCACTTTCGGGCAAATACCCAAGAGAAAGGTATGAACCCCCTTATCGTCCCAGCTATGGGTTAAATAGCATCACTACTGTTCTTCTAGAAGGATGGCTTTGGCATTAAATAACCTACAAAGGTAGATATGCCATTAAAACACTGTCACTCTTCCTGTCTAGACATTTCAGCTCAGTATTAATGCCGTACCCATTGCTTTAGTCAGAGAATAGGTGGAATCACCTTCCTTGTCTCGCAAAGAATTTTTGCAAGAAAGCTTAGTATAAAGGGAAAAGGTGAAGAGACGTCACCCTCTTTACACGCATTGTGTTCGAGAGAGAAGACTCGTTTTCTTTCCTAACGAGCTTCGTGCGCATTGAAACTACAAAATAGAATACAATACGGAAATCCTAAGCTTGCCTTCCTAGTTGGCTGGGGCTGTAGAATACACCGACAGCGTCTCTCTAGAGGGGTAAGACAACTCCATCCACCCACTAGTGACTGTCCTAGATATGACACTAAATAATCTAATGGCTAGGCTCCAGCTCTAGAGTTTTGAGGAATCTTGAATACCTCTTCCTAGCCATTCCTACCAAGACCACTCTTACCATGGGTGGTATTACCGGTTTGGAAGCTATCTATGAGTCAAGTAGAACTGCTTTGACCATTTTAAACTGTGTGCAAACAAATGGTTTATGTTGAATTAAATTGTTATATAGCAATACTTGATACCATTTAACTGTGTGCCAACAAATGAGCTCAGGATCATTTAAAAATGTTATTTATAAAGTGTGTTTATTCATATCTCATCATATTTACCAACCCCTCCACTCGGGCAGGATATGACACAAGGTCAATTTTTAAGCGGAGTTTAACAGGTTTGAATTCAGAGTTTTCCTTCTCCTAGATTAGTTGCCTAACCAGGGCTGAAGAACCCAGTCTGCCCTACTATTTACCCATAGCTGGAGGGAGAACGAGTGTCCTGGTATGACACTAAACAATCTGATGGCGAGACTCCAATAATGTTGGAATCATGTTCTATACAGATCTCTGTAGGGATAGCTTTGTCTGACAATTGCAAGTGTCATTGACTTTGTCTACGCTATTCATCTGAAACATGAGGCGCTTGTAGCTTAATGGTTATCGTCGTAGTAAATGGACACGGCGACACGAGTTCAAATCCTGGACTACGCTGTTTACAGTTCTCATATCACTATTATCCTCAGAAAAACATTCATCAAACTATTCTTCCTTCAGCTCTGAGTAAATACTAGGGCAGATTGGGCTCTTTAACCTTGGTATGACAACCGGTCTGGGAGAAGGAAAGCTCTGAATTTAATCTTTTTTAAACACTCCTCTTAAAAAATGACATTGTGACCCATCCTGCTTGTTCAGAATGGCTGGGATAAAGGCTGGAGAAGAAGCTAGACGGCAATTACACAAGAATGTTGCGAGCAATATTGAACAAGTCCTGGCGGCAACACCCCACAAGACACCAACTATACGGCCACCTGCCTCCCATCACGAAAACTATCCAAGTTAGACGAACCAGACGTGCAGGACACTGCTGGAGAAGCAGGGACGAGCTCATAAGTGATGTACTCCTAGGGACCCCACATGGCCGGGTAAAAGCAGGACGACCAGCTCGAACATACATTCAGCAGCTATGTGAGGATACGGGATGTAGCCCTGAAGACCTGCCAGAGGCGATGAACGATAGAGAATTGGCGAGAGAGGGTCAGGGATAACCGTACCAGCGGCACGACATGATTTTATATAATATATATATATATATATATATATATATATATATATAAATAAGGGACACAAAATTTAGTAAACGTGATTGAAGGCGTAAATGTTTGAGGACTTATGCAGCGGCCATTAGACGTATTAAGAATATAAACAATTTTAGGAATTTTTTAAAGGAAATTTTCCCATTGATATCTATTTCATAAGGTTAAACTTGAGTAAACACTGGACTGCAATGAAGTGATGTTATGGTTAACGTGCCAGGTTTCCACATCTTAGTCAACTAGTTCGAATTCCGGTCGAATCATGACATTCACTTCAGGACTAATGCCTTAGTGTAAAGGTTAGAATACCCTCATCCTTTTCCAGTTGTTGATTTGATAATTCAACTGTTCTTCTTCAAGGATGACTTTGGATTTAAATAACCCACAAAGTTTGATATTGGCTCAGACGGCTGGGGATGCAGAATATACCGACTGCATCGATGCAGAAAGGTAAGACTCCTCAAATGAATGTCCTGGATATAGTACACTATCTGATGGTGAAATTCCAGAAATGCTATAGCTTTACGGAATGAGGAGTACACCTTGATTGCCATTACTCCCAGGTCCACTCTTGCCTGGAGTGGTAGCACTTGATAGTCTCCTATCTGTGTGTCAAATAGAAGTAAACTGTGTACTTAGGATTAGCTGCATTTTTAGTTAAAATGTAAAAGTTCTGGTTCTATGTATAAATAAAAACTGAATTGTTTGAAATTGAACTGTTTTTACATTTAACAGTGAATAAAGAAAATGACCGATGTTTAATTGAATTGTTAGTGATAAACAGCAACTCGTGGAACCATTTAACTTTGTTGACTAAAGTGAATAGCTTGTAATAGAATTAAACTGTACTTATGCTCAACTGAATTGATTGAAATAGAAGTGTTTACATGTATAAAATGGATTTGGCATTATATAACCTACAATAGTTGATACACCATAAAACCAAAGCAAACTTTACTGGACCATAACTCCAATACTTGAACGAGGTTTTCTTTTACAGTATGGGGTCAGTTGATATTCTATAGAGAGGAAGTCCTCGTGGTGTGGAGGCTAATGTGCTGGACTGTGACATTGTAGTAAGCTAGTTCAAACTCACGTCACGGTATCACGTTCACTTTCGGACGAATACCCTTGAGAAAGTTAATGAACCCTCTGATCCTTCAGCTATAGTTTAAATAGAAGCCAAACCAAGTTTAGATACCCCGTATATTATGGCATATAAATTTTCGAAGGTTATTTAATGGCAAAGCTATTCTTGTAGTAAAAATACCAGCAAAGGGCAGGTACTACATTTAGTTTTATATAAAAAGTTAAAGATGTTACACGGTGTCCCTGTTTAACAAAATCGTTTTTATATATGTAACCGTTAAACAACAAAACTGGCACAGCATAGCAGAAGTTTTGTTTGAGCAATATATTTAATGTAATATATCAAAAATTAAAGCAATTTATATTCTAGTCTGCAAATTCTTCACTTTTCCAAAATAAAAGCATCTTAATATATATGTTGCCTTGTCGGCCGAGTTGAGAACTAAACTGACTCTCCAGTAGAGAGGTAAAACCCCCATAAAAAAAATTCTCCTGGGTAAGACAAACTATATCTGGTGGCGAGGCTCCAGTTCTGGAGCTCTGATATGAGTAGAGTACCCTATCACTCTCCACTGGAGTGGTAGTATCAGTTAGGATAACATCTATGACTCAAATAGATGTTTAAAAATTATCCATATTCGACTGAACCGTGTGTGTGTGGGGGGGGGTAAAATCCTAAACAAGTCAAAAAATGCAAATGTGAACGCACAAGGAATAATATAACCCAAGACAGATTGACATGCCGTTAAAATTGACGAACCAATCAACTTCTATTTAAAGCATTGACAGCTACTATTTGGTACCTCAAAAATGTTTGAATTTACAAATATTAACGCTGGAAAAAAAAAGTATGGAAGCTTAGCTGAAAGAAACTTAACACATCTAAAATACCTGATTTTTTTTGTTTTGTTTTTATAATGAATTCACATTTATTTGCCATAAATAAGACAATTTGAGGTTGGGGTATGTTTAAAAAAAAAAGAAAAATCAAAATTCTACTTGCCAAATATGTCACAAGGTAATTAATGTTTCATGCCTGTGTTCTTGCTTTTAAAAACTCAATAGGACATAAGATAGGGAAGATAATTGTATGCAAAGTTTAAGGTTGGCCTTACTTTATGTAATCCATTTGATCTCGAATGAGGATATACGTCTCGCACGTAGAAATCAATCATTTAATTGTATACTCCTTTTACCCGCCCACACATAGACACTGAAGATTTTTCCCCCTAAAGTAACTCCTTAAATCCAATTATTATTGACTGTCTGTCTCTCTCTCTCTCTCTCTCATTCCCAAATTCTCATAAGTTGATCTATTATTCAGAAACCGTATATACTCGTGTACTAGTCGATTTTTAAAGACCTAAATTTTTGGCAAAAATAAAAATGAAAAATTACTTTGAAATTCCAAAATAATGGGAAGAACTAGACGCAACCCTCGGCATAAACTTGATAAATTAATGATTGAATTACTATAAATTCAAGGGTTGCCCTATACACGAGATCGACTTCCACACGAGCATACAGGCATTTTAAGGCTTATTTTTTTTTTTTTTTTTTTTTTTTTAAATCCGAAGGTTCCTTAGTCTGACACAAGGCTACAAACTGTTTTTTTTTCTAAATCTCATAAATTTTACGAGCTAATTCTGTGTCACTTGAATCCAAGTGCTCGTCACAGTTCACAAGTAGTAGCCTCCTTTCTGTTTCCAGGTGTCTCTGTTTAATTTTTTTTTCCTCGGGTTTTTTTTTTTTTTTTTTTTTTTTTTTTTCTAATTATATATTTTTTAGTTGTTCTTGGAGTAGTCAGATTCATTTTTTTTTTTATTTTATTTTATTCATTTTAAATTTTTTTTCTCCAAATATGCAAGTTGTATGTTGCCTGATCATCCCAAACTGGTAGACGTAAATCAATTTTTTTTTTTTTTTTTTTTTTTTTTTTTTTTTACAATATGCCTTCTGTATTTCCTTTCTATGCGGCTTCGTCTTCTGTCTCACAGTCTTCGGGTGGATGCAGTCCTGTGTAAAGGGTAATCTGCACCCCTCGGTTGATGCTGACCGCAGGGAAAAAGACCCCCTGTAGATCAGTAAAGGCGATGGGACCATGGGGTCGGCTATTTACAAAGTAACTTAAAGTGCATGTTGGGTCACTGAGGTCAAGCAAGACGCCTACCACATTGCCTTGCCTAATTCCTCCCTCAGTACGGTTTGAATGATTATCACAATGGTAAAACCAACTTCGTTGATCATCTATATACATACTCCAACCTTTGTCATCTTTTCCTGCAAAAGAAAGAAAAAAAAAAGAAAATTAGGTTGTATTGTTAAATTCATTTATTTATACATTATTTTTAAATCCTCACCAGGTATCCATATTTACTAACCCCTCCGCTCGGGCAGGATATGACACAAGGTGAATTTTTAAGCGGAATTTAACAGGTGTGAATTCAGAGTTTTCCTTCTCCTAGACTAGTTGCCTCACCAACACTAAAGAAATCAGTCTGCCCTACTATTTACCCATACCTGGAGGGAGAATAATTGGATTCATACCTTTCCCAAGGGTATTAGTGCTGTGTGAAATGCAATCAGTCTCGTCCAGGATTTGAACTCGTGTCGCCGTGTCCATTTCCAGCGACGATAACCATAACACCACGGGCACTTCCTCACCAGGTATCTGACGTTGACCAGTTGCCGCATATTAAAAAAACAGATATTAAGCTTATGCGATTTTTGAGGGGCAGTTGGTGTCTCCGATATGAATAAATGTGTTTCCGTGCCTATGTTAACACAAAAATGATCCAGGCCCAGTCGACTGGGGCAGTAGAATATACCGACAGCATCTCTGCTGAGGGGTAAACCTCCTCCACTGAGTAACCTGGATATGACATAAAACAATCTGATAATGAGGCACCAGTAATGCTGGAGCATTGGGAAATACGGAGTTACCCCTTCATTGCCATTGCTCCAAGGTTTACTTTGGTCCAGAGTGGTAGCACTTGATAGGGTCCGATCTATGGATCAAATAGAAGTGTAAAAATCACTTAGGCTAAATTGAATTGGTAGAAATAGAACTGTTTGACTATTCAACTGTGTAAACAAATAACTGATATTTATTTGAATTCTTAATACTTGGAACCACTTACAGTGTGCAAAGAAATGATTAATTTTAAATAGAATTATCACTGTTAGTTGAATGGTTGGTTGGGTGAGTTTTAAGGCATATCAACCTCTGTAGGTTATTTAATGCCAAATCCATTTTTATGAAAATAGTCAGTTCTAATTTAAATAATTCAGTTTAGCATGAGTACACGATTTAATTGTAAAAACATTTCTTTTTCAAACTATTCAGTTTATTCAAACAGTTCTAATTCAGCTAAGCGTTAGTACAGATTTTGTTTACACAGTAAAATGTCAAAAACAGTTCAATTTCTAACAATTCAGTTTAGCATAAGCACACAGTTTAAATGCAAGTACAGTTTAATTGTGATAAACATATTTATTTCAAACTATTCAATTTAGACAAGCAGTTCTAATTTAGTTTAGTATAGGTACAGATTTTGTTTACACACAGTTAAATGTCAAAACTATTCTATATCAAACTCTTCAGTTCAGTTTAGTGTAAGTAAATTTTCAATGTCAAAAACAGTTCCATTTTAAATAATTTAGTTTATCATAAGCACGCAGTTTAAATATAAGAACTGTTTCATAGTCAAAACATTTCTATTTCAAGCTATTCAGTTTAGTCAAACAATTCAGTTTAGCATAAGTATACCGTTAGGGCCATATCTATGGGTTAAGTAGAACTATCAGGTACTACCACGCCGGGCCAGAGTGGACCTGGGAGCAATGGCAATGAAGGGGTGCTCCGCATTCCTTGGACACGCATGGGGGGGTCTTACCTCCTCGGCAGAAATGCAGTCAGTGTATTCTACAGCCCCAGCCGACTGGGCAAGTTAGTTGAATGTTTTCAATTATTGCAATGTAGAACCAATTACGGTACTATAGTGCAAATTACTTTTAACTCATTTAAAAATGAAATTACTGACAAACTAAACTATTTACATATAATTTATATCTATTCAAATTTGTGCAAAGAAATGACTGATGTTAAATTCTGACGGTTATATAACAATAGTTGAAGTAAATAATGGAGTATAATCCGAGAATATGTGAAGAAAAATTGATAACAAGGTAATCCAAGTAGGAGAGACTTACTGAGAAGCAAAGTCGACACTATAGTGTTTCGGTTCAAATGAACCATCATCAGAACTAAGAGGGATGATATTAGTGATGTTAAATCAACGATGGATGTTTAAAAATACAAAAACCTAGGGAAATTTTGTATAACAAGAAAAAGTTGGCCGTTTAATTAGTGAATCAGCGTTTGTTTTTAAATTACGTCATTTGACTTGTCAGAAATTAGGAATATTGTATAGAATTTGTTAGGTTTGTTTATCGAGAGAGATTTCGAATCAAAAGGAAGAAAGAGAAAAAGAAAGCATAAAATTATGATATATGTGGAATATATTAACTAAAGGTGCAAAATACTGAAACCATTTAATAGCGTGCAAAAAATGAGCCCAGGCTTGTTTAAAAATGTTATATATAATGTGTAAACATTTTCTTGATATTCAAAATATATATATAAACCAAAATTGGCATTAAGTAACCTGGATGGCGGCTGATGAGGACATGGTATCGCACGTGCTTTCACACGTTGTATGATGAAATATATATATAAACCAGAATTGGCTTTAAGTAACCTACAATAGTTGATATGCCATAAAACCAAACCGGTCCACAGCATTTTAAACACAGTGATACATCGAGATAGGAAGTTAATTCGTTTCGGACGGGATTTCGTATCTTGGGACAAGATTTACCCAGTAAATGAAGTAATTCGCTCCCGCCCACAAAAGCAGTCGTATAAAATGTAAATATTATACCAACCCGAAGGAAACTGTTCGTTAATGACAACACAGTCATTTACATAAATGTTCAAAGAGATGAGAGCACAACAAAGCGTTCACGTGATGTTACGAAATGAATTCTGGGAGGATCGCTGTCGGGCGACACTTTCGATTTTCGTTGTCGTATCTTAAATTATTCTTTTTCGTTAAATGAAACGGAAATTTCTTCGAAGCCCGTTTCGTATTCTGGTATTTTCGTAAGTCGAGGTTCCACTGTACACAGTTTTATATCGTTGCTTTTAAGGAATTTTGGCAACGTTTTCAAAGTCACTTGTTTCGCAGGGTTGGAGGAATGTGTTTAGTTCATCGAAAGGTCGAGCAGAAGTGAATTCAGTGGCGTATAACGTAACGGTTATCGTCTAATCGTTCATTTCCCTCACACTGTGTGTGTGTAAACGTGTTTTTTTGGTATCTCTTTTTTTTTTTTTTTTTTCATTCATCTCTCTATCATGCAATGATGCTCTCTTCGTGCCGAGTCCCAGTGGAGTGATGCTTTAAGTGCTGGACTGCAGAATCAGGGTAAGCGAGTTCGAATTCCAGCCACGTTATTACGTTCATTTTTGGACAAATACCTTTGGGAATGGTATGAAACCACTTATCCCCCCACTGCTATTAGCTAAACAGTACCATTACTGGCCTTCTACAAAAATGGCTTTAACATTAAACAAAGAAACCAGAAACGTGTGGGTGTGTGTCTGTCTCTTCATATTTTTTCTTCATAATTCTGTCTACCTATCTCGTCTCCTCCCATCTCTCTCAGGATCTCTCGTTTCATATTCTCTCCTCAGCCTTCGTCATCTCTGTATTCGTGATCTCTCCTATCTAATATCTCTCTCTCTCTCACATAAAAAAAGATAATAAAAAAATTTGCAAATTTAAACTCAAATCTGAATTAACACCATATATTGTACTTTTTTTCTTTTAGCGCTAACACAAAATACTTTTAATTCTCGAAAGAAATGATAATCCAAATTAATCCATGAGCTGACTTTCTTTGATTGGGGTGGGGGTTGTACATGGCTTGGCTGGTGGCAAAGTCAATTAAAACTACAAGAAATCCAAAGATGCAAGACTTACAAAATGTCAGCCTGTGCATTGTCTGTGACAATGGCAATGTTTTACTAAAACATATGGAAAAGATTAAACAATTTGCTCGGGATTAAATGCAGATGGATTAGATTTAATCTTCATTTTGATCAATAAGTGCACTACTTTCAAAGTAAGGGTGTACCAACAGCTCTCAACCCCCATGCATGTATTGTATCCAAGTCATATCTACATGATCGTTGTTCAAGGTATTCCAGATGTATTTTTCCTCTTTCTATGTGTATGTGAGATTATTTATATATATATATATATATATATATATATATATATATATATATATATACAGAGAGAGTACTCTGTATATTTTGATAAAGCGTGTGTATTTAAGGATAGCGTAGACACAGTCAACGTGCTTGGCATCAGTCATTTTCTCACCTTTGCGTCTTTAAGGCCTAGTGTTTTGGAGTTGTAGTGGGCGTTTGTTTCGTGTTAACCCAGAGATTTGTTTATTCATTTATATAATTCATGTGTTGTTATCATATTACGATTATTTCGGTTATTATATTCCTACACCTGTTAATATTTATTTGTCTTTCCAATCTAAATGTTTACTATTTATATTTCCAGCTTTATTTTTATAATTTGCTACTTAGTCTGACCGTTTTTCGTTAATTTTAGCACTTGTCTATTGAATTTAAGTTAATTTATTTTTTAGTCTTTGGAGTCGTTAGTCTTCTAGTGGCTTTGTACAAATGTTGTATATTGACCAACGACCCGGCCGGGCTGTCAAAATAGGAAATGCACCTGTGTAAATAACAGGTGCATCCGGTCGAGGAATATCAGGATATTATAACCTTGACCGTGGACGGGTTGAATTAGTGCGAAATTGTGACGCCCACTATAAGGTAGGCGTTGAACTATTATATAACTCGGTGCACAGGAAATTCAATCAGTTGGAGACAAGATGCGGTAGAGAAAGCCAGCACACAGCAGAGGGAGCCCTCAGGCCCCCGATTGAGCAGTTGGGGATCAGATGAGTTGGAGATAAGATGCGGTCGAGAAAACCAGCACCCAGAGAGACTGGACCCCAGGCCCCGGTTGAGCAGCCCAGGAGAACGGGAAAAAAACACGGTTATGGCCAGAAGAGTGGGGGTCAATATGTTGCAGTTCTGTTCGGTCTCCAACTCCCTCTCACACACAACCCTTTCAAATAAAGTGAGAGGTATATATTTCTAAGAACTGTGTCGCTCGTCTTTGTGTCGTTATGATTCTGCATGCTGATGTATATGTGCTTGTATAGTTAGTCATGGTTGTGACTATACAACACAAAGTTGTTTTCGTGTCTGCATTTTGATACGAGTTCTGATGGCTTATTTAGGAGTTTAGATAAAGCACGCGTATCTCTGATCGTTTTCTATTAAGAAAGAAGAGTTGATTCACTCTACCAGCTATAGTATCATAACTTATAGATATGCAGGTCACCATGCCAAACAATACCTGCTGGAGGGGCTTAGAATACGCTGGCTGTATATCTATAAGACCCGACACCTCCCAAAAGGGTACTTTGGGTGCAACACTAGCTTGTATTCGATAGCAAGAATCCATTTGTGGAGCGACTCATACGTCATTGCCAATATCTCCAGGCCAACTGAAACGTGGAGTGGTTAAACCTGTTAAAATCCTTCGCCAAAAGCTCAAATAAATCGGTTTAAAAAGTATTCCGATGCGATAGGAATACGTAATGCCATATAACTGTAAATTATTTGTATTGAGAATAGTTACTTGCAGGTATAATTATTTTCCAAAAATTATTAGTAATAATTTGAAACCATGTAACTGAATGAAAAAATATTAATTACTAAACAGTAAAAATATCTTGAAAAATACTTGAAGCCATGCAACTGCGTTTTTATTATTTATTTTAAGACTATCGTAAATTGCAATGGAGATGTCGACCTTTTTAAGCAGTAGGGTTGATTTAAACAGCTGGGTTATAATAGTTCAAATTTTACCATTAGTTAACTTTACACTGAAGATTTGGATTTTTTTAACTTTACCGCATAAATCGATGGCCATTTTTGTAAAGATTTTTTTTCAGGCTAGAAAGATCGACTTTATACAACGCAATTTACGGTAGTTCCTTAAAACCATATAATTATTTGGATAACAAAGTTTTAAGTATTCTTATTTATATCAGAGTATGGTAGCAACCGATAAGAATACAGAAATATTTGAAAACAGTTATGATTACAAATGAATCCCATTTCAGCATTTAATAAACCCAAAGACTTGATATGACAGTATGTGACTGGTTTTACAAAGTTCCATAACACTCTTAGCAAGGAAAAATCCCCAAGGGGTCTCATCAGGACAAGTAATCCTGTAACTGTTTTTAAACCTCAGGTAGAAGAGGTGGATTCATGCCTTTTCATAAGGGCATTACTTAAATGATTATTTTTTCAAAGACAGCTTTGTGCCTAAAGAAAAACTCACTCCGATTCAGTTGACTGAGACTGTAGAATACACCGACTGCATCTCTGCAGAGGAGTTAGATCCTTCCCCGCCCGCTCAACAAGTATCCTGGATATGACACTAAACAATCTGATGGTGAGGCTCGAGGAATGAAGACTACCCCTTCATTTTCATTGCCATCACTCCTAGGTCCACTCTGCCAGATAGGGTCCCATCAACGGGGCAAATAGAACTTTGACATTTAAGCTAAGCAAATACGTGATACATAACAATTGGAACGACTTCACTGTGTACGAACAAATGATGAAAATTGAATAGATTTATAAGTGTTAAATAGCAATAATTGAAACCATTTAACTATGTAGATATAGTACAAAGTAAAGTTGGCGACCGTAGTCGAGGGTGACCCGAAGGCTCCCTTTTTGATAGCTACTACACCGAGGTGTAGGGGAGGGCGCTACTCCTTTCCCTGGATTACTCCACTTTAACCTTCATCCTTACTTTATAATGCTGACTGTTAAGCAAGATAGCATCAAGTACCATTTTTTTTTCTCTTGAGTCTTTGGTATGACTCGACCAAGGATTGAACCTAGGTCTCCCGGGCCATTGGCGAACACTCTAACCATTATGCCAATTGCTAACACATTTAAAAATGAAATTATTACAGACTAATTTCTTGCATATCATGAATATCAATTTAAATATGTGCAAACAAAGGACTGAAGTTAAATTGTTACTGTTATATAGCAATATTTTAAACCATTTAACGAGCTCAGGATTTTTTAAAATTTTATAAAGAAAATGTTTACAAATAGTGTGTGTGTGTGTATATATATATATATACATACATACATACACATATATATATATATCGGATTTGACATTAAATAACTAACAATGGTTAATATGCAATTAAACCCAACCAAACGCCTCCACCACGAGCAGAAGTCGACGCAAGTTGATTTTTTTAAATGCGCTGTTCAAATAGTTTAAATCCAGTTTTTCTTATACGTCAACTAGTTTATTATTTAAAGGGGTGGAGGAGGCGTAAAGAAGCATGCGATTCCTACCTTTCCACTAGGGTATTAGCCCTACTTGAGGAGGTGCCCGTGGTGTAACGGTTATCGTCGTAGGAAATGGACACGACGACACGAGTTCAATTCCTGGACGAGACCGATTGCATTTCACATAGCACTAATGCCCTTGGGAAAGGTATGAATCCAATTATTCTCCCTCCAGCTATGGGTAAATAGTAGAGCAGACTGGGTTCTTCAGCCTTGGTGATGCAACTAGTCTAGGAGAAGGAAAACTCTGAATTCAAACCTGTTAAACTCCGCTTAAAAATTGACCTTGTGTCATATCCTGCCCGAGCGGAGGGGTTGCGTAAATATGATTAGCCCTACTTGAAATGCTTACAATGGCCTCATGAATTTAAAATCGGGTCGTAGTGTCCATTTCTTACGTCACACTCATCGCCGAACTGACTCAAAGCTTCGTATCCACCTGCTAAATACTTCTAATAATGGAAACTTTACCAAAAGCTCTTAAAAGAAAGATGAAAGATTTGGCTTCACCATTAGTGGAAAATAAGTTTTATTCTTGTCATTGCAACCATTTAATTCACATATTTATAGACAGATGTCAAATTTTCCGATATTCTAACGAAATCTGACTCGGACACATTTCCATATAAACTTTGTAGAATTAGTTGCAACTCGACACGCTTTGCTGTGATGCCATCTTCTTGTCATATTAAATGCACTCGTAGAATATACGCACCTGACAGATAATGAGGGTATTTTTTTGTCAGTCCAAAACCTACTGTGCGGGGTGGGGTGTAATAACAAATTCAGTTGGTAACTTTTTACAAGAATCTGTAATTCAATAAATTGGCTCCATGTTATCAGTCATCGAACTCTTCATTAGTCGTTGGAGGGCTGTTCATGTCACATTCCTACTCCGAAAAAGAAACCAGCCTAGTCAGCTGCTGCAGCAAGATACGCTGATTGCATTTCTGCAGAGGTGTAAGACACCCCCACCTCTAATGCGAGTCCTGTATATGACTAAACCATATGATGCTGAGGCTCTAGTCCTGGAGCTTAGGGAAATGCGGAGTACTCCTTTTTGCCATTACTCCCAGATCCACCATGACCTAGAGTGGTTGTACCTCTTAATCACATCTATGGGTCAAATAGTATGTAACTGTGTGTAAATAAAGGACCTCGTCCGGAATTTGAACTTGTATCACTGTGTCCATTTCAAACAACGGTAACCAATACAACACGGGTATGTGTAAAAAAGGAGAAATAAAAATGCCATTTGTTAGTACACGCGATACACATTGCACGTTGATCATAGGTATTAACAAACTGATATTACGCACTTACCCAACCCCTTCTAATCCAGTTGGCTAGGGCTGCATTTCTGCTGAGAAGTAATACTCCCCTTCCGGAACGAGAGTCCTAGATATACCACTAAACAATTTGATGCTGAGGCTCCTGTAATGTTTGAGCTTTGGGGAATATGGACAAACTGTTATAAAACTAAGGTAATGATTTTTTATATTAATCATTTTTCGTTAATTATATTTTATTTAGTTTGGTAAGGCTTTGAACTACTCGGGTCTCTTAGTCCAGGTGCATAGTCAGATGGTGCAGTCTTACGTCCGCGCAGAAATGATATGACAATCATCTGTTATAATAAACCCCAGAAAGGAAATGGGACTGGAGTGTGGATGACGTCATGCTCAGTAGAGATGGTCCTGAGGATTTTGAAAAGACAGTAGCTGAGTATTCGACCGTTGGGGGTGCAGTTGAGTTTTCTAACGTGAAGGCGTGCGGTTGAGTTTTTCGGTACTCGACCAGCAGAGATGAATTGAAATCGCAAATATCACAAGATGCGCCACACGTTGGGGTGGGGTCAGCATAGTATGGTTAGCATAGTCTTTTAAGAATTGTCTCTCTCCTCGTGTCACCATGGACCGAAGTCAGAAATTAATAAACCCGTTCGTATCCGAAACGAAAGTGTCCGCCTCTGTATGTATTTGTATTACTGTTGTGATTGATATCTTGATTGATTTTCTTCTAGGAGAATGTCTTTGTCATTAAATAACCTACAAAGGTTGATATGCCATTAAACAAAGAAACCAAATCCATTCCTTGACATATTATTTCCTCTTCCTTTTCCCCTATCGACTTTAAGAAGAAAAATCTGATTTTTTTAATACGAGAAAAGCGTTCCGATTTTATTTCACCAATGTATTTTGCGTTTAGAGAAAGAGTGAAGACAAAGGAACTGGTCTGCTTACATTCTTCAACACGAAAGCTATTCAGTTCAGTCAAACACTGGTAATTCAAATAATTCGGTTTAGCAAAAGTACGCAGTTTAGTTCTATTTGACCCATAGATAGGACCCTGTCAGTTGCTACCACCCCAGGCTAGAGCAGACCTGGAAGCGATGGCAATGAAGGGGTACTCCGCGTTTCCCAAAGCTCCAGCATTACTGGAACCTAACCATCAGATTGTTTAGTGTCATTTTCGGGACTCTCGTCGAGGGGAGGGGTCTTATCACACTGCAGAGGTGCAGTCAGTGTATTCGACTGCCCCAGCCGAATGGACAAAGAAAAAGATTTCAATTACTGATTAGAATCCAATAATTTTACTCTTGTTGGATTCTTTGTTTCTTTCGTAATGTAAATATTCAGGCCTACTATTTTCAAGCTGATGTCAAAACAGCTGGGTGTTAAGGATATATTTATTTATTTATTTATTTATTTTTTTTTTTTATCGACGTCAGAACACTGGAAACTAACTCAAAAGAAGCAATGGTCAACCCTTTGACTGGATACATTCAGAATTCCGACCGGAGAATCTGTATTTCTACGCCACAATTATTTATGAATCATTAATATATCGATATCATTTACGTTCTTTTATGCGCCATTTAAAAAATAAAATATTTCTTCAAGTCTAAAAAAAAAAGATAAGAGAAAACTGAGTTTTATGACTGCAAAAACTAGGAGAGATATGTTGAATCTTTTCTGGTGTTCGAAGTCGTAAAACCTTTTTAGAACATATCTATAATTACATGCAGTTAAATAACAGGAAGAAACGTTTTTTCAGCTATGGGTGGGGGTTTAGTTGTGAGGGTTAAAGCGATAATCGCTAGGTCCCCAGGAAATGCTGTGAGTCTTGCAGTGTCGTGGATGTGTCACTAAACTGCATCTGATAAGACTCCCGTTTTGAAGATCTTGGGATTTATCCATATTTACCAACCCCTCCGCTCGGGTAGGATGTAACACTAGTTCAAATCCTGGACGAGACTGATTGCATCTCATATAGCACTAACACCCTTGGGGAAGGTATGAATTATTCTCCCTCCAGCTATGGGTAAACAGTAGGGCAGACTGAGTTCTTCAGTCTTGGTGAGGCAACTAGTCTAAGAGAAGGAAAACTCTGAATTCGAACTCCGCTTAAAAATTGACCTTGTGACATATCCTGCCCGAGCGGAGGGGTAGGTAAATATGGATAGGTTGGTTGGTTGGATTTAATGGCATATCAACCTCTATAGATTATTTAATGCCAGAGCCTTTTTTACACACACACATATGATTCGTAAATACTAATGTTTAGGTTGGTGATGGTTGGGTTTTATGACAAATTGACTTCTTAAGGGTCATTGAGTGTTAAATTCTGATATGTATGCGTGTGTATATATAAATCTCAAAGCTTTTTGTTTATATAAACTTGATGGTCGAAGGTGTTGGTAACATAGTCAATATCTTTAATAGGAGGCCAATTGTTTTTAAGTTGATTATGTTTTTGAAAGCAATTTTTTAAAATAGTTCCTTCATGCTGTTCGCCTTATATAACTTTTCCTGGTGTGGTTTAGTTTTGTGCATTCTATCAAAATGTGCTTGATTGAGTATTGGTTTCCATAAGGATATTTTGGGGGTGGTTCTTTAAGAATGAAGGAGTGAGTCAGTCAGTCGAGTGTATCCAATGCATAGTCAAGTAAGGGTAGTTTCTTTTATTCTAGTGTTATTAGGATCCAGCTTCCTTTCTTTTAAAATTGGTTGTATTTGAAAGAGCTTATTGTGGGGATTTTCATCCCATAATTGTTGCCATTTTTTCGTTACTATTTGTTTGATTTTAGGTTTGTTTTAATGTTTTTATCAGGAATCATGTTGATTGCAGCTTTAGCTAATGAGTCGGCTTTATCATTGCCCTGAATTCTGATATGGCTTTCAAGCCATAGAAAAAATGTGATATTTTGCTGGATTGGAATCCAGCAAAATATCACCTTTTTGCTATGGATCAGTGAGTTGAGTTTGAAGATCTTGAAAATTAGCGGATTTTCCAATTTGAGTGATTGAAGAACTGACATGGAGACGGAGTGGATGATAAATATTTTTGGACTTGTTGAAATTAGGTCAAGTGCCAAGTTTATAGCATAGATTTCGGCAGAAAATATGGAGGTTTCTTTTGGAAGACCTTTATTTTTTTATTTTTTTTTTTTTTTAGGTATTTATGTTAAATTTTTGCGTTCCAAACCTCACGGCCTTGTTTTATTCCTCCTAAATGAACACTCTGACATTTAAAATTGATCGCAAGGCCCTAAAAGTGAAACATTTTCGTGACGTGAAGCTAAGAACCGGGAATGAAAACCAACTTACCAAGCATCGATCGTTTGTCCACATCAAACCTTGCAACCCCAAAGGCCAAATCGGTGTGGTTATCGTAGCGATCAATGCTTATTTCCCAATAATGTAAACCCTTGGAAAAACCAACAGCGCCAAGAATGACCCTGTGACCAAAACTTCTGCATGATGCGGATCTGTTGTTTTCGGAAAAGATGACATCTGGTGGGGCAAAATCCCTGTCTAAACAAAACCAGGCCACTGAAAAAGATTTTTAAAAAATAAATAAACAAGAGATTAACAACAGTAGAAACGGAAAATAAACGGTATCTATGTACATAAAAAGAAAAGTGCTAAATCCAATTGAAAGAAAAACATTTTTTTGTAATAAGGCAAAAATATTATTGTTAACCAGTTAAGAATTCAAGTAACGACATTATTTGCATCGCTGTTATTTATGTACTTTGGTGTCGATTTAAAAAGAGAATTAGGAAAATATATATATATATATATATACTTACTTCTGTGTTTCATGACTCCGAACAGCAAATAATATTCGAATAATCTCACCCAATGTTCTGTGTCGTAAAACTCAATTGTGAATTATCGTTTTCAATTATATATATATATATATATATATATATATATATATATATATATACACACTAAAACACTTGTCAGGAAACTTCAAAGGATCCTAATAAAATTATGCCTTTATTTTTTAATCAAACATGTTTAAATGAAGGACAGCGGCCCAACTATAGACACGCACAATATATATATATATATATATATATATACACAATGTGTCTGTCTGTAGTTGGGCTGCAGTCCTTCATTTAAACATGTTTGATTAAAAAATAGACACATAATTTTATTAGTATCCTTTGAAGTTTCCTAACAAGTGTTTTGGTTTTAGGTTGGAATTCGGAGATAAATTTACCGAACTTGTCCCGAGCGCTTTCAGACCTTTCATAGGCCATCATCTGGGGTTATTTGTATGTGCAAAGAAATCTTTCTCTTTTTTTTTTTTTTTTTTTTTTTTTTTTAAACCTTGCAAAAAGATTTGTTTGATGTCATCTACATCTCATTTTAATCCAATTTTGCTTGAACGTAATTTTTGCAATGTTATAAAAAAAAAAAAGTTTTTAGGTCAAGTTTTTAGTTTGTTTTTCTTTATAACATTGCAAAAATTGCGTAAACACAAAGTTGGATTAAAATGAGATGCCGATGACATCCAACAAATTTTTTGCTATGCTATATAAAAACAAAAACACACTCTTTGCACATGTAAACAACCCCTGATGATGGCCTATGAAAGTTCCGAAAGCGCTCGAGACAATTTCGGTAAATTCATCATCTACCTCCAACTGAGAATTTAAACACTTGTGGAGAAAACTTGAAAGGATCCTAATAAAATTGACGAAATGTGTCTATATTATTTAATGAAATAGGCATCTTATATTATATTATATATAATCTCCAATGGTAGGCGCTTATTTTTTTTTATATTTCCTATTTCTTTAAAGTAATCGGTTTAAGCTTGATGATAGTTTAAACATACATTCGAAATGTACTAGCACATTTTCAATCTCACAATACAGATTATTATTATTATTTTTTTTTTGCAAAAATATTTTTTTTAAATGTCAACTTTTAAACTAGGCTTACTTATACACCAAAAATACGGTGTGTGTGTGATATATAAGGTAAATTAATTTGTGAAAAAAACGCCGAGAAATATATATAGGTAAATTAATTTGCGAAAAAATCCAAGCTGACAAAAAAATGTAACAACAGCTGCAGATTGTGTCTGGAAGAAAACTAATGCATCCAAGAATATACGGAAAAATAAATTGCACCAAGAAAACCCTTGAAACAAGGAATGACCGTTGCTCCTCCTCCCCAACGTACCTATTTCTATAATTTCATGGATTTGCATGTTCATCCAGATGTCTGCTTGTCTTCCTTAGATTAAAACCCTGCGTAGATTATCTGTTATGATAATGCCGGAATTTTTATGTCGAACCAGTTGTTGAAGATTTACTGACAGCCTTCTCAAAATCCTTGGAAAATCTGCCTTCCTCCAAGCAATGTTGTCTGGACAGCCTCAACGCTGATTTTTTTATCCTTTCCATTTTATCTTTGGCGTGATTTTCCTTATACGCCGATTATACGAAAGATTCTAACCTTTGAGATCCATAGTCTCCCACACATCGTTTTTAGTGGGTTTTTTTTTTGTTTTTTTTTTATAACCTGATACAGCAAGCTGAGATTTGAAATCTGACAATGCCTCCTGATAACCTAATCTCTTGTAGGAAGAAAACTAAAAACCGATTCCACTCAAGACTGAAATGGTAGATATTCGTAGTGCTTCATAACGTCAAAAGAATCTTTGAACTATCAACGATTTAGAGTACATTGTTACAATCAGCAATTTTATGTACAGAGTGGAACAAAAACAAATGGAAGTCGATATTATTTCACTTTTACTAAATCAATAGAGTGGTTGTCGCTTGGGAGGACATTTGATGGCGTCTCTACACACCAAGATCTTATGATAACTACAGCAAATTGCCCTGAGAGAAATGAGCGCTCTCACAATAAACCCAAACGGTCATTTAATACCTACATATATAAAAAAATACATTAAATACTTCTCAAAGCAGGTGAAATTTGCTGATTGTTTGATGGCAAGCAGTATATGAAAAGGGGAAGAAAAACCCTTATCTTGTCGTCTTTGGCGAAAAAAGCAGGCAAAACAGCTTGTTCCGTGAATATGTATAAAAAAAGATATCTCGATTGTTCGAAGGCCATTGTAAAAAGTAAGAACAAGAGAGACGAAGATGGATGAATTTGAAGCAAATGGCGAAGTGATGTCTCACGCCTCCAAATTCCAGGTATGACAATGATTTGAATTTTGAAAAAATCTCCTTAATATACTGTGACCGATTGTTAAAATTAAACAAACCAGTCTGCTCTACTATTTTTTCATGGCTTCTTCTATAGCATATCGGGAAAAGGGTTGTCCCTGTAACGTAGTGGCTACCGTGCTAAACTGTAAAATCGTCATTACTGAGTTCAAAATCTAGTCGAGCTATTTTATTTACTATTGGACTTATCCAATTTGGGAAATGGCCCAGTCGGCTAAGGCTGTAGAATAGACCGACTACATCACTGCAGAGGGATAAGCCCACCAACAACGAGTGTCCTAGATATGACATTAAACAATCTGATAGCAAGGCCCTTCCCTTGGATATTTGGGGAATGTGGAGTACTCCTGTATTGCCATTACTCCCAGGTCCACACTGCTCTGGAGTGGTAGCACCTGATAGGGTCCTATTTATGGATCAAATAGAACTGTTTTTGCAAACGAATGACTGATGCTTAATTGAATTACTAATGTTACTAAGCTATACTTGGGACCATTTAGCTATGTACTAATGAGGGGAGTAGAGTTGCATAGTAGTTCTGGTAACATTTTAACTGAGCAAAAATCGAACTAAACTGTGTACCTATCCTAAACTGAATTGTTTGAAATAGAACTGTTTCTATGAATAAAAATGGATTTGGCATTAAATTACCTACAATCGTTGATATGTCATTAGACCCAACAAAACAAAATCTTATATATTCAATATATCTGTATAAAGAAGATTTGGCATTAAATAACCTATAATGGTTGATATGTCATTAAACCAAATGAAATATTTCTATTTGTCTAATCACGTTTGTTCAGAGACAGAGGAAAAACCTATTCGCTCATCTAATTTCTTCGGTCAACATAAAGAAAAGTCAAAGATTGTAGCTGGGCAAAACTTTATTACTGTTTGGAATTCGATCCTCACTGGGTGCTCAGTATCGTACTAACTCAAGCCAATATACAATGGGACAGGATTGCAAGAGTCGATGGAGACTCCAACTTTGAGAGACGATGGATATAAAAGTATTGAAATCATAAAACCCCTAAAATTTCCTTCAGAAAGGAAATAAAAAAGAGAAATATTTGATGTCTATCTATTTGGATAAAGTGAATTCCTTCTCCTTTTGATGAGGGCATCCATTACGTTTTAATTTGTTTATTCAACCTTTACGCACTTTTACGTTTTCTCTCTCTAAACAAACTCAAAAGAACAGTCCGGTTTATTTCTAGTTCGGTCGTCTTTGAAAAAAAAAAAAAAAAAGGAAGTGACTATCGCTATTGCAGGTGTGACAAGTGTCACAGAACAAGTAAGAAGCCGGAGTTCATTTGAACAGGGGTAATGTAATGGTAGGCGCAAGCGAAACTAGCAAGCCTTCACGAGTGAGTTTGAGTCTCGTTGTACCAGATCAAAGCAAAAAGCTTACTGCACGGAAATGAATAATGTACAATGTCTGCTATGGCTGTAGAAAACGCCAACTGCACACCTACCAAGGGGTCGGATCCCACTCCTTACGAATGTGCTGTGTATGACAATAAACTACATCTCGCGTCGAGGCTCCAGTTTTGGGGGATTAAGGAGTACTCCTTCCTTGCCATTATTCTAAGGTCCTCTCTGTCCCAGTGTTGTAGTACCTGTTAGGGTTCCGTCTCAGTTTGTTTGGTTTGGTTTTGTGGCATGTCAAACATTGTAGTTTATTTAATGCCAAATCCTTTTTATACATATATGCAATTACGTTTTGTATATAACATTTTTAAATGAGCCTAAGCTCATTTTGTCAATCAGTTAAATGGTTTCAAGTATTGCTATCTAATACAAATAATTCTACTTACTATTAATTGTTTGTTTGCGCACAGTTGAATGTTTTCAAGTTTAGCTCTGCATCACTAACAATTAAATTAAACATTCGTCATTTGTTTACAAACAGTTAAATGATAAAACAGTTCTATTTCTAGCAATTCGATTTAATAAGTCATTTGCTTGCTCCCAGTTTGATTGTCAAACATTTCTATCTGACCCATAGATAGGACCCTATTAGGTGTTACCACTCTGGGTCAGTGGACTTGGGAGTGATGGCAATGAAGAGGTATTCAGCATTCTCCAAACGTCCAGCATTACTGGAGCCTCATTATCAGATTGTTAAGTGTCATATCCAAGGCACTCATTGGGGGAGTCTTGTGTTTCGCGTGTTTGTCAACTTTTTCGGCGACGAGGTTAAAACAGGGTCTGACTGCAAAAGACGTAGCGACACAACCATCAACCCGTGGTCGAACAACCGTTCATTTGGTGTGTCACTGTACCTAATCGTACGCTGTACAGTAACTTTTCAACGTTCTACTTGGTACCGTTATGTTTGTTTGTTTAATGCCATGTAAACCTTCTTGGGTTATTTAATGCCAAATCCATCTTTCTAGAACAGTAGTGGTACTATTTAACTCGGAGATGGGAGAGTGCATAGCTTTCCCAAGGGTATTTGCCCGAAAGTGAACGTAATAGCGCTACTGAAGTTCGAACTCGCTTACTACGGTTCTGCAGTCCAGTGCTTAAACTATTAGTAACAGGGTGTCCTCCTGGGGTGTTTCCCCATGATGATACCCAATAACTTATGTTCTGTTAAATAATTGTTTGAAAACTATTATTATGGAATAGGAAAGCCTGAAACCATAAAAGTATGAGCAAACAAAATATTAAGTTACTTGAAACCATATAAATGTGTGCAAATTATTTGTATTATATCGGAATACTTAATATTTTATAACATGTTATTAAATCAGATATCAACAGAAACCTCATGATCCGGTAACGTAAGCCTAACTATGAGTCGAACTACTCACCTAAAAACGAGTAAATATCTTAAATAGAGAAATAATTTTAAAAATCAAATAAATTAACCTTCAAAATTTACAAAACCGTAGTTATCAAATTACATTTTCTAGGCAGTAGCTATATAGAAATGAGTCTCCAGTCGATTTATTTAGGTTGTAACAGAAATACCGGTTATAAGGATTACCAAAATATTGTGAAGTGTGTTGAATTACCGTATGAATATGTGAATTAGCATGTACGCTTCATGACTCTTGGTAGGGCCAAGAACTCTCTAGCATGTCACAGTAAAGAAAGATTGGAATAAAATCAGACAACCCACTGAGACATAAATAGGAAAGTACTTATCTTATTCCTCATCCCTTAATTATTCATATCGTTAACAAGTGAATATCATTTTCTCATTTTCACTTGTCATTTTGATTTCACACTCTGTTCGTGAAAATGTGTATTTTAATATCTGACTAATTAAGATAATTAGCTGGGCATCACCGATAAGCTAAGGATTCATCAATGAAAAGGCTACACCAAAAAACTCTATCCTCTCATTTTATATATATATATATATATATATATATATATATATATAATGGCCCTTATTGTAAGAAAAGAAAAAAAACGGTAAGTGATTTGAAGATGAAAATATACAACGAATCACTGTCCTAGAGGAAAAAAAAATTTATATTGGAAAAAAAAAAAGGCCAACCTTGTCATACAAATTGAAAAAAAAAATCAAGATACGCAATTGGTTGGTCAAAAGAAAAATAAACACCGTTAGGGCTGCTAAACTACAATGCAAAAAGTGCTCAATACTAAGTAGAGCAACACGGAATATTAATCCAAAAATAGGGCCTGTGATTCTAGAGTGGTTAATTCCCCTTGACCATTTTTAGGGTAAAATTAAAAAAAACACTTGACCAAAAGGAACAATGGCAGACTTGGGGCCTTTAATTAGGCACCTAGTTTCGACTAGGCTACCTTCGGGTGGGCGAGCTGCATTTTTGTCTCCTTTGTCCCCCATGCACGGCACTAGACCAAGCGTCTAGTTTAAGCCGTTAACTGGCATACGTGCCCGGACCCACATTTGGGTTCGTGAAACTGCTTGCCTCATCAGGCTCACATTGCACTAAGTGAGCCGATGAGCAGCACTGACAAGCAGGGTTCGAGTCTCGGCTCGTTCCCGACCTTCCCCTCCCCTTTATCCCCACTTTAATCGGCCTTCGGGCTTTTGACCTTGTGTCAAGTCGTGTCTGGTGGGAGGCAGCAACAAATACTTGAAACTAGAGGAACATCTAAGATGGCAACAGCAGGGTTAATTAACAGACATATCAGAAATAAATGTAAATCATATATGAGATAGCCATTAGTTAAAAAATCTTAGTCTGTTTAGAATAGCACACCTGCCAAGTAGAAACCACAAACAGAATACAAAATTAGAAGGGACTGACCAGTAGATTAATTCCACTCCTGTTTCTTAATCGTTCTAACATATAATATGTTCACACCCTCTGCTCACGCCCATGAACGAAAGAATTTGTAGCTTTATAATTTGAGTTCCACTTTATGTTTTTTATTTTTATGTTTTTTATTTTTATTTTTATTTTTATCTTTATCTTTGTTTTCTGATTTTTAATTTATTTTTTAATTTCTTTAATTTTCCTATTTATCTTCTGAATACGAACTGTAACTCCTCATTCGCATCATATCTCTGGGACAATACAGAGCATGTAAAAGAGTCATCTGACGAGACGGAGAATATACCAACAATGTTCTCCGCCGAAATAAATTTATTATGACGGCTTAACCGAGTTTGAGTCTCCATTTAATTGCACTATATATATATATATATATATATATATATATATATACGTTTAATATGGGGGGCTTCTCAAGGTCGGTAAAAGGAGTCAAGTGATGTTATGTCATCCAAAAAATTTTTAATGAAAAAATTGAGTTACTTCTTAGTATTTTTATTATATGATATGTGTGTTTGGGTGTGTGTGAGAGAGAGAGGTGCCCGTCATGTAATAGATTTAATCTCGGGAAAGAGCACGGCAAGACGAGTTCAAATCCTGGACCAAGCAGTTAGCATTTCGCATAGCACAAATACCTTAATAATAATAATACCGTTTAAAAATTTACCTTGTATTGCATTCGTCCCACGGACGGAAGTTTTGGAGATATACGAGGATCATTTTTTTTCGTGTGGGCACTTTTATTAATAGTACACACATGAAACTCTAGTCCCCTTCGAAGTAATCTCCTCCGACTGCAATGCACTTGTTCTATCATTCCAACAACTTCTGGAAGGCCTCATGGAAGTCGTCTTGTGTGAACGTGTCAATGACCTTCGTCACAGCCTCTTTCATCTCCTCAATTGTCTCATAACGACAGCCTCTGAGCTAAGGGAATAAGCAAAAGTCACAGGGAGCATGGTCTGGACTAGAGGGAGACTGAGGATCTGTCTTGATGCCCATCTTGGTCAAATAGTCTGTGAGAAGGATGGAGTTGTGGACTGGTGCATTGTCCTGGTGGAAATGCCACTGACCCGATTTGAAGAGTGTTGGCCTCTTCCGACGGAATCTCTTCCTGAACTCCCTTAAAACCTCAGCATAGTATTTCTTGTTGACTGTCTGTCCAGTGGGAAGCCAATGCATGTAGATCATGCCAGTGTTCTGTCTGGCCTTCTTGGGTTTGGGAGAGCCAGGATGCTTCCACTGGGAACCCTGTCTATGGGTCAAAGCAGTAGATCCAGCTTTCATCGCATGGCATTTTTTCCAAGTTTAAAACAAAATTTTATTGCATATCGTTCTTCTAAAGTGTCCTCAGGTCCAGATTGTCACAGCTGGTGAATTTCAAAAATGCAATCAGTGTTCATTTAAAGCTGAAATCATAAAAATTGGTCTGTCATCATCTCATAAGATGTATAGCAATAACATACTGAATTTTCAAGAATCTACGACAATTCTAAATTCCTGTTCAAAAAAGTCTGGAAACCTATTGAAGGCACCACGTATATAGGGTTTGGATTCAATTTTCGAATTCTTAGACTGGTGTGCCTGCTACTTATCCATAGCTGGTGGGGAGAGAACAAATAATTTAATACCATTCCCAAACACATTAGCTCATAGTGAATTGCATTCTCGGCCAGGATTCGAACACGGGTGGCCAATTCTATTTCCTACGACGCTAACAATTGTAAGTATTATATACAGAGAATGGAGTGTATCAGTTATAATTACTTCTCTGTATGACTGCACGTGTGAGACGAAAAAAATATCTATGTATAATTTGTGTGGGGGTGAGATGACGTCAAGTGCTAATTCTCGCGGACTTTAGCGTCGATTGCATTTCAGTAATTCTCTAAAAGCATCTTTATCAAGATCTGATGAGCATCTATGTCTGGTTTCATCTTTTAAGTTTTTCTTTAGAGTTTTTGCTATTCTTAAATGGCCACAACATTACATGTTGAATATGCAAGTTCAATTTTAAGTGTGAAAGATCGAAGAGTAAATTAGGAGTCACACTCTGTTACCACCGAATAAAAATGACCGATTAAGACGATCCTTTATCAGGTAATTCCTGGTTGAGATGAAAACATGGGAAGTTTAAAATTTGTAGTCTTAAGGTGCTTTACAAAAAAAAAAATAAAATTACTTATATATATATAATGGTCACTCATAAGTTGAGAACGACTGAAGGCTCCCTTTTCAATAGCTACTCCACCAAGGCATAAGGAAGGGCGCTACTCCTTTCCCTGAATTGCTCCACTTTACCCTTGATACGTACCTTATATTGCTGAGTGTTAAGCAAGGAGGTATCAAGTACCATTTCTAAAGTCTTTGGTATGACGCGACCTGGGATTGAACTCCAGTCTCCCGGACCATTGGTGAGCACTCTACATAACCGGCTCATTGGCTTAGTGGGTAAAGTTGGCGATCTTAGTCGAGGGCGACCCGAAAGCTCCCTTTTCGATAGCTACCACACCGATGTGTAGGGGAGGGTGCTACTCCATTCCCTGGATTACTCCACTTTACCCTTGATTCTCACTTTAACGATTTTTTGAGTCTTTGGTATGACTTGACCTGGGATTGAACCCCGGTCTCCCGGACAATCCATCAAAAATGGTACCATTTTTGATTATTCTTTTTATTTAGTTCCGAGAACTTCCTTGAACTTCCCCTCAAAAATGAGTATTAAAGAAGATTAATTTTTACTGCCATATTCTGTTTAGTGAAATTACCGTTCACAGATAATCCTGTCAAATCGTGACTTTTTTTGTTAAATACTATATTCAGTTGGCTAATTTTGCTCGTTTACCTCAGCATATTAGGATTTATCACTAAAGACCCATAGCGAATTGAAATTTAAAAGGGTTAATCCCCAACAAACCTTAATCATGTCACAGAGTTTGGAGAACAACGGCTCAAATCTACAACTAAAGTAGATTAAAAAGATTAAAAAAAAGGTTTTACGATCAAAGAATCCGCTGAAATATGGCGTTTGACATCTAAAATCCGACCTGAAATTCTACTTTTGACTTAACCTTCTCTCTACGCGCATTCAAAACCCAACTCTAACGTTTATTGTTGTCAGAAACAGGTAAAATAGTTCAGACATTCTTCCACAAAATGTATGAACTATCATCACATTTTGATTGAAGTAGTACAGGGCAACAAAAATAAACGATGGTTGGTTGGGTTTTATGGCATATCAATCTTTGTAGGTCATTCAACGCCAAATTCTGTCTATATATACATACATATTCAACCAAAGATTTCAAAACGAATGTTAAGGTAGGTAGAATTTTCTATAAGCAGGATTTTATTTGTTTGCAAAAGATTAACCAGTTTTAAGTTGTCATATTTTTGGTTACAACTCTGTCTCTCTCAAGAAGGACAGAATGTCATCTATTTTGACGTTCTCGAACAGATCAGTTAAGTTATTTACTTTGAAAAATCGCTATCTGATAATAGCGAAAGTTCTGCATTCTATAAGAATGTGTTTAACCGTGCAAGTTGTCTGGCAGGTTAACACAAATTATTGATTTTCTCGATGCAGGTCTCCACTCTCCTAAGGTGGGCTGAATTTGGAAGAGTTTATTGTGGATGTTATTAATAAACGAAGTCTTTTTTTTGTATTTGCCTTAATCTTAGCATTGAAATCTTGCCTTAGAAATATTCGGACGTAGTTGTAAGCAAAGAACACAAAGCGTGGTTAGTGTAACGGTTATCTTAAATGGACTCAACTGGTTGAGCACTCTATCCTGGATGGGTGTTTGCGTTTTAGTTCGCACAAATTCTTTTGACAAAAGTAAAAGCTTTTGTTCTTATCCTCACTATTGATTCATTAGCCTTTTGTTTGGCGACTAGTCTAGGAGAAGGAAACCAATGCACCATCTCTGCGTGTAGGCTGTACCGAAAAAAATTCATGTTATCTGAGATAGAGTACGTATAACACAACTAATAGTTTCACGCCCTCGTAATTATCATTTAATACAAGAATAATGTCCGATTTTAGAATTAATGTTTGTTTTAGTTCTTTCATTCAGGAATAGTGTTTTAATCATTCAAAATACGATCCCGGAACATTTTATAGATTTCTGCCATCGATTAAGAAAGTTACTTATGTCTGTTCGATAAAACTGTAAAGGTTTTGATAGCAAGAAACCTGCCAATGCAGTTGATATTTCTCCTTTGGAACGGAATTTATTTTTTATGTAAGTCTCAGAGTGGCAACATGAAGCCGAATATATTTTAATCAAAATTATGATCAAACTAGAATTTACGCACAAGAGTAAACATATCACCCCTTTTCCCAGTAAAACCTTGATTATAACCTTCAAAATCAAATTCTAGCCAAGTCGTCTGGGACTATAGGACACAGACAGATTAGATATGATATTAAACGATCTGATGATGGGGCTACGGTAATGCAGGAGCTTTAAAGAATGCAGAATGCTCCCCTTCATTGCCATTAGTCCCAGGTCCACACTGGCACGGAATGGTAGTACTTGATAGGGTCCTATGGGTCAAAGAAGTGTTTGACATTTAAGTAAAAAAAGTAAAGTAGTCGAGAGTGACCAGAAGGCTCCCTTTTCACTAGCTACTACACCGAGATGATGGGGAAAGCGCTACTCCTTTCCTTGGACTGCTCAACTTTACCCTTGATACGTACCTTATAATGCTGAGTGCTAAGCAAGGGGGGTATCAAGTACCATTTTTAAAGTCTTCGGTATGACGCGAGCTGAGATTGAACCCAGATTTCCCGGACAATTGGCGAACACTCTACCCACTAGGTCAGTGAACTGAATGGAAAAAGATGACTAATACTAAATGGAACTGTTTGATCATTTCATCAAGTCGCGCTGTCAACACGGATATCCCTGACTCTCTCTCGCCACCCATCCCTATCGTCCACTGCTTCCGGCTGGTCCTCGGGGCTACACCCCGTGTCGACACAGACCTGCTGTATGTAGTTTCGAGCTGGTCGTGCTGCCTTTGCACGTCCATGTGAAGAGGTCCATAGGAGTACATCACTTATGAGCTCATCCCTACTTTTCAAGCAATGTCCTGCATGTCTGGTTCGTCTAATTTTGATAGTTTTCGTGATGGGTCGAAGGTGGCCGTACAGCTGCTGATTTGGAGGGTGCTGTCTCCAGGACTTGTTCAATATTGCTTGCAGCATTCTTGTGTAGTTGCCATCAAGCTTTTTCTCCATACGTTTAGGTAGCGTCCATGTAGTGCATCCATGTAGCAGTATCGACACGACCACTGCTTGGAAGAAACTACGCTTCATTTTATCGGTCAGTAATACATAGCAATACTTGGATCCATTTAACTTTCTTGACTTATGTTTTCAAATCCTATATATCTGATATATATGTATAAAACAGATGAGGCATTAAATAACATATATTGGTCGATATGTGGCTTGTTTAAAAAAAAACTTACCACCAAACTATCCGTTTATAGATATAAGACTTGGAATCAAATAACCCAAAGGAGTTGATCGAACATAAAACCCAATCTTTGCCGTCTATGGGTTTCTATCTGACACACATTTGCATTTTTTGATTAGAGAGGCACTTTTTTTTGCCTCTTAGTTCATGTTTGGTTCATCCATTAATAAGTTAAAAAAATTCGTCCTAAATTACTAACTCAGGAAAACATTCCTTTGCACTCAGATTCCAACCAATTTTCGATCAGTCTAGACAAAATTCATGGCGTCTTACATTTAAGTTATAGTAATAACTCTCTACATATTTTTCACGGATAGCAAAATTTGGCACAGCTTCTCAAAATATTTGATTATTTCCTTATTTTTCTAACGAATTTCTCAAATTCTTTTCCATTTCAAACCAGAGAGGGGAGAATGAAGAATAGACAGCGGAGTATAAAAACAATAAAGATATTTCTCCCTTAGATTTTTTCTTCCTTCGCGAAAAAGAAAAACTGATTAAATTCCCTTCGCCTCAAGAATTCCTATCAATTTTTAATTTTAATCGATAACTATATCATTTTTGTTCCATTCAATCATATAATTTGTTTGAAATGAACTATGATTAATGATACTCTTAACTAGCATAATACCCGTCAAAAAGAGATGCTTTATTTACGTGTTGATCATTCCTTCAGGGTACAACCTTTCCCAGGACTAGAACTTTCTCTATTCGGGGACAGTATTTTTAGAGCTACGTTGATAAGTTTCAGCATTTGATATAATTACCTTTTTTCTTCACTTCATATCTTAGACCTGTTCTTTCAACCAAAGGATATTTGATTTAATCGATATGTCATATAAAAATCGAATCACTGTATTTTTTTTTTAATAGAGCTCAATATCGTTGATAGTGAAGATATTTCAGAACAGCGAAGATATAATCTGAACACATTAGCAAGAAATTGAAGCTTACCAAGCACTGTCGACTCTCTCTACGCCATCTTAACTTTGGTGTGTGTGTGTGTGTGTGTGTATATATATATATATATATATATATATATATATATATATATATATATATATATATATACACATGTGAGTGTGTGTGTTATAAATCCTGAGCAGTTAGATACCATGTCTAGCATAAAGTTAGGCAGGTTTCGAGCCCAGCCTGAAGCGTCCTACAGGTTTACTTATATTTACCAACCCCACTGCTCGGGCAGGATATGACACAAGGTTAATTTTTAAGCGAAGTTTAATAGGTTTGAATTCAGAGTTTTCCTTCTCCTAGACTAGTTGCCATACCAAGGCTGAAGAACCTAGCCTGCCCTACTATTCATCCATAGCTAGAGGGAGAATAATTAAATTCATACCTTTCCCAAGGGTATTAGTGCTATGTGAAATGCAATCAGTCTCGTCCAGGATTTGAACTCGTGTCGTCGTGTTCATTTCCTACGACGATAACCATTACACCACGGGCGTCCTGCATGTCTAGCCTCACTGAAGAGTTGTGATACAACGAAACAGTCTCACTCTGATGAGGGATTTTCGGCGGCCACTCCCATAATGCAAAAGTCTTCGAAAAGTCTCTGGTATCCGGCAAGGCAAAAATGTAAACAAACGAAAGCTACTAAACAATGCTTTATAATACCCGAGCCAACGTTATTCGCTTGCGGGCTGAGCGGTAGGATACTAAGTCTAACGTAAAGTTGGGCAGGTTTCGATCCCAGCTTCAAACGTCCTACGTGTCTAACCTCACTGAGGGGTCGTGATACAACGAAACAGTCTCTGTGGATGACTCTCTCTCTCATATATATATATATATATATATATAATGCCAGAGTAATGATCAACTCAAAGTTTTTACTTGCCCAGTCGGCTGGGGCTGTAGAATACACCGACTGCTTCTCTGCAGAGGGGGTAAGACCCCCCCACGAGTGTCCTGGACATGATACTAAACAATCTGATAGTGAGGTTCCTGGAGCTTTGGGGAATGTGGAGTACCCCTTCATTGCCATCGCTCCCAGGTCCACTCTGGCCCGGAGTGGTAGCATCTGATAAGGTCCAATCTATGGATTAAATAGAATTAACAGCATACTTATGCTAAAATTAATTGTTTGAGTAAAACTGAATAGTCTGAAATAGAAATTACTTTTACAATTAAACCGTACTTACATTTAAACTGCGTGCTTATGCTTAACTGAATTATTTCAAATAGAACTGTTTTTCGACATGTAAACTGTATTTACACTTAACCGAATCGTTACATACAACTGCTTGAATAGTTAGAAATGGAAATGTTTTTGACCATTAAACTGTGTACTTATGCTAAACTGAATTTTTTTAAATAGAACAGATTATTTACATAAAAATGGATTTGGCGTTGAATAACCTACAAAGGTTGATATGCCATAAAACCCAACAAACCAACCAACCAACCATAGTTTTTACCCAAGGTTTTTTATCATATATTGCAAATTATGAACGACGGGAAGCTTGGACATGTTCACAAACATATCTCGTGTAATGAAAGACCTTTTATTATTGGTGGCCCAGTCCGCTGAAGCCGCAGAATACACCGACTACATCGCAGCTGAGGGGTAAGACTCCCCCAACGACTATCATGGATATAATACTAAACAGTCTGATGGTTAAGTTCCAGTTATGCTGGAGCTTTGGGGAATGCGGAGTGCCCCCTTCTTTGCCATTGCTCCTAGATCCACTAGGTCCCGTAATGGTAGCACCTGATAGGGTCCTATCTATTGGTCAAATAAAATTAAACTCTGTGATTACGTTCAAGGGAATTGTTTGAAACTTTCAGGAAAATGACTTAATCGGCGTTGAGTGACCCGAAAAGGGTTGATACGCCGTAAAACTCGACAAATGATTTACCTATATGGACACACACACACATATATATATATATATATATATATATTTCATTAAACATAATAGACATTTTATGTCTACATATTTTCTTTTGGATCCGTTCGAATTCCCGTATTACTTTTATTGTATTCTGGGGGAATTGATTTATGTATTGTCCATAGTTGCATGTATCCTTAGTACTTTCTGCCCGACTTTGGGCCATCATCAGGGGAGGATCTACTACAAAAGTGATGTAACTTGATGTAAAGTGATGTAAAGTCGGGCAGAAAGTACTAGGGATACATGCAACTATGGACAATACATAAATCAATTCCCCCAGAATACAATAAAAGTAATACGGGAATTCGAACGGATCCAAAAGAAAATATGTAGACATAAAATGTCTATTATGTTTAATGAAATTTGCATTAACGAAGAAATGCTGCCTAAATATATATATATATATATATACTTGTGGTCAACTAACAACCATAGACATGTGTATTTCAAATTAGGGTAATAGTGTCATAAGTAGACTCTTTTTATTTGCATCACACTTGAAACGATAGACAAAAACAAAAAACATTCCTTTCTTTATTTTTAACGCGTTAGAAGCCAACTAAACCAAAATGCAAGACGAAACCGATTTTTGAAAGTCAATTTTTTTTATCTGCATGAAACTAATTGAAATAATTTATTTTCAACGTAAATTAAAGGGACAAATATTGAAATCGGTAATTTCATCGGAAAAAAATTTTTCTTTTATGGATTGAAAATTACAACAAAACGGCTGGAGAAGAAGCTAGACGGCAATGACACAAGAATGTTGCGTGCAATATTGAATAAGTCCCGGCGGCAACACCCCACAAAGCACCAACTATACGGCCACCTGCCTCCCATCACGAAAACTATCCAACTTAGACGAACCAGACGCGCAGGACACTGCTGGAGAAGCAGAGACGAGCTCATAAGTGAATCACTCCTATGGACCCCCACATATGGCCGAGAAAAAGCAGGAGGATCAGCGCGAACATACATACAGCAGCTATGTGAGGATACGGGATGTAGTCCTGAAGACCTGCCAGAGGAGATGAACGATAGGGAAAAGTGGCGAGAGAGGGTCAGGGATATCCGTGCTTGCGGTACGACCGGATGATGATTAATGAAACTATTTTTTAAGGCGTTGCATAGTGTGTATGTACATGTTTCGGTCCGATCGAATACGAATAATTCTCAAACGAATCTATTTGACCCATAAATGAAACCCTGACAATTCCTACCAGTCCACGTCATAGTGGACTGAGAATATTGGCAATGAAGATGTATTGTACATTCCTACGAGCTCCAGAACAGGAGCCTCACCATCAGATGCAGTTTACTATCATGCTAAGAACAACCTTTCTTTGCCCAGTCGGCTGGGGCTGTAGAATACACCGACTGCACCGGGAAAAGCCCCATCCCAACGAGTGTCCTGATATGACACTCCCCAACCCAACAAATGTCCTGGATATGACATTAAACAAGCTGATGGTGAGGTTCCAGTGATGCAGGAGCTTTGGGGAATTTGGAGAACCTCTTCATTGCTATCGGTCCTAGGTCCATTCTAGCTCGGAGTGGTAGCACCTGATAGGGTCCCATCTATGGGTCAAATAGAACTAAACTGTGTACTTATGCTAAACTGAATTATTTGAAATAGAACTGTTTTGTTATTTAACTGTATGTGGATAAAAACTATACTTATGCTAAATAGAATTGTTTGAATTAAAACTGACTTAACTGATTAGCTTGAAATAGAAATGTTTTTGACAATTAAACTGTGTACTCATGTTAAACTGAATTGCTTGAAATAGAACTGATTATTTGTATAAAAATGGATTTGGCATTAAATAACCTACAAAGGTTTATATGCCATAAAACCCAAACAAACCACCTTTTTTACGGTGGATACAGTCAGCATATGCCTGATCGGCGAGGTTTAGTATATCAAACAATTTGGTTACCTATAAAGAAGAGATAAGCAAAATCTTCCCAACAGTATATATGTGTGTGTGTATATATATATATATATATATATATATATATATATATATGTGTGTGTGTGGCTGTTGTTCTTTTATTGAAAGTTAAAGGGGAAGGCTTTTGATTCCTATCTTTGAATTTGACATTTCCATCAGTCGAGATGTCAAATTCAGTCTCTTCCTGTCGTTTGGCAAAACAAAAGTTGATTTGGACTGGTTGACGTTGAAATATATTAAAACTGTACACATCGTTGAAAACAAGTGACTTGTGTGAAAGAATTCAAAATATTTTCACAGTATCTTTTTCAAATCGATCGAATCATTAACCTCACACGAATTTAATTAAACATTTCATCGTTTTACTGCTAAAAATCCTTAATTACCGTTCAACCAAATCACCATTTTTAGGGACGAAGTTTTTAGTCTGTTCAGGCTCCCTAGTACATA